>NBIL01125185.1:345-17337 GCA_002752925.1 Viola pubescens var. scabriuscula | reverse complement strand
TTCAGGAAGAGTTACAATAATTCAAATAATTGTTAATTTTAAATTAATAATTATTTAAATCATTAACTATTATTAATTTCCAAATTATGCGTTTGTTAACCAAATTTTCATTTAAATATTTAATTTAATAGTTTCTGATGAAATGAAACCAAAAATAATTAGTTAAAACTCAAGCTTGCTTATTAGCCCTAGTGTCAATGTTTAATAAATATAAATATTTTAAGCCATTTTGAGAATGGATGCGTACATGTCACTTATAAACTTTCCAAGTGATATTTTATTCTTTCCCTTACATTCTACCAAACTGATATAGCGTGGAAAATCAATTACATCTAAAAAATAATATTAATAACAGAAAGAAAAAAAAGAGATTAGATTGCATAGCTATTTCTGCAGGAAAAAATTATGCCTCCTCCCATAAATTCACCCTTTTATGAAATCTACAGCTCTAGCTAGTTCCTTCATCCTGTTTAAAAAAGAGAAAAGAGATCACAATCACCAAACAACCTAAATGACATACCAATAAGTATTATTTTCTCAAAAGCAGGAAATGCTAAATTTTGAGTCTAATAATTTACAATTTTTATTTATTGGAGGAAAAAAAATTACAATTTTAGGTCAATATATTTATGAATATGCTTGTAACTAAAAGGGTCGTAATGAAGTTGGTTTAAAACTCGCGCAGATACTCTAAAATTTCGAAATCGAGCCTTAGTGTAACCCTTTAAAATATGTGAGGTATCATTTAGGTCAGCTTTTGGATTCTAACACGATAGGGCATAGATTAGTCTGATCAGAAGACGGATCCAACATACCACATTATATATATATATATATATATATATATATAAAAAAAAACTAATGATTTTTACCTGTTTTTGGGGTTGGTCATGTAAATGTTGCGATTGTCACCGCTGGTAATTAGGGAGGGGAACATTGTAATTGTCCGACTCGATTCGCTTCAAATCATCAAGAAGTATCTTGTACCGTCTCTTCACTTCCTCCTCGCTGGTAGTTCCTCCGACAACCTTAGCTATGTTGCGCCACCGATCAGGGGTGTCCTTGTCATAAATTGCCAGCGCCGTCTCAAACAACTTGTTCCGCTCCGCCGTCCAATAACTTTCCGGTGAAGAATCAGCAGAAGACATTAACTTAATTAATGGTTTGGAAAGGAAGGCCAAAAAGCATTGACTAGGAAGAAAAAGAAATCAGAATTGAAGAGTGGGACGAAAAATGAGGTGTGAGAAGTGCAAGTTGCCATTTATAATTTGCGAATTGCGGATTATAATAATGGAAATTGCAAAGTTGCCGGCCAAAATATTGGGGTTGAGATCAGTGTCTCCGAGGATCTTCTGATGCTATTTTTTTTTTTTTATTATTTCCCAAATTGTTTTGATAGTTAGTTGGACTATTATTATACTTTGAGTCCTAAATCTATGGTTACACCTGAACCACGAAAAATAAGAATAGAAAATAAATGAGAATGTAAGAAATGTCTTTTGATGTGTCCTATTCTAACTCTATGCTTTAAAACAAGAAGTTATTTTTGACCCATAATAACGGCAAGTTATAAGAGACTCGAGCTAGCTCCTTCTTATTTTGGAAGAAGTAATGATGAAATGTAAACAAAAACCTACATTATTTTGTAAGGTTTTGGTTCCATTATCATTTATTTGGTTTGGTTGTTGTGTATTTTTCCATTTATTTGCAATTTTTGAGAGGAGGTTCCGGTTATTTCTTTTCTTCTAAAAAAAATAGTTATATTATTAATTATATAATACCATAGATCGAATCATGACATATGTCATAAAAATAACATGCACTAATAAGTCGAACTACACCCTCTATGCAAAGTTTCAAGTTATTATTAACAAATCTTACATATTTGTTTATTATTTGTGGGAAAAAAAATGCAACTATTATTGCATCCTTTTAAGATTCAAAAATGAAATTAATTATACATTTTTATTATCAGAAAAATTCTTATGTATTTAATTTATTATTTGAAATTTTTGAATACTTACTATTTTAACAATTTTTTTTGCCTAATGTTTTTTTTTTTTAAAACATAATAACTATTGTGTTCTTCGGACTGAAACCTAGACAGTCGACAATTATGTATAAAACTTCGCTAATATACACTTTTATTTTACATACTTTAAATTAATGTCTTCAACAAGACAGTCAACATATCAAAATACATAAGTAAATCTAACCTCTCGGAGCAACCTTGTTTCAACAATAATCACTCGTAGTCATCAGGTCGGGTGACTACTGCTTTAATTGGTCGGTTCACGTGTTTTAAAATGGCTAGCTAACTTGCTTGCCCAGACAAAATGATAAGGAAAATGACACAATTAGCACAAATTATGCTTGCATCAAACCGTAATTAGCATAATGATAATATTGTTATTGCCAATGTCGCAACTCTTAAGTTTTACCCCATATGGTGTGGATCTTGTCTCTCATGGCCCTGAATTGTTTCTTCAATATCTCTATGGGATGAGGCGGAGCCAAAAAAAAAAAAAATCTTTGGTGGGCTAATATTAATAATAAAAAAAATTATAATATATATAATAGTCTTTAATTAATTAACGAAATACTTAATGATTATACATGTATACTAATATTTTTTATATCAAAATGAAAGAAATAATAAGGCAACTACACCAATACGATTCTTGGGAATGAAATACCCATACGATCACCTTAGAGATTTAAAATAAAAATAAAAATAAAAATTTGATCTAAATATTGAAATTTTGGCTTTCCTAAAATTCTAATTGTACCAAATAAGTATATATACTAAATATAGTAATATTTTTTATTAGTAAAAGTATAAATTGTTAAAATATATACCAATATTTTCTTACTATTTTTGTAGATTTAAATTTTGAATCTCTTAATTTTTATTACTAATTAATTAATTATTAATAAAAATATAAATAAATATAAAAATAATTACTATGTATATCTATATATTAAAACAATTTGGGCCGGGGGTTGGGCGGGCTGGAGTCCACCCTAGCCCACCCCTAGCTCCGCCATTGTCTCTGATTTTATTTGTTCTTTCTGGATAAAAAATTAATCTCGTTTGATCATAGTTGGGCAAGAGAGACTCTTCTAATATGACTTTTTCTATTCCACGTACTCGAACCTGAGATTTTGATTAAAAATGAATACTTGTAGAAAATTATGTTCTGTTTTCTATATGTATTTCTCTAACTTATCTCTAATTGCATTTTTAAATAAAACTAGTAGCAAGTTTGTTTACATATACCGGTAGAAAATATTTCTTAAAAATAAATAATAAAAAAATGTCCTTGTTTTCAACATTTATTTTATAAGAAAAATATTATGGAAAAGAAAGTGGTGATAAATGTTGCATAGTAAATAAAGTGATAAACATAAGGGAGATGAGTGAAAAAAAAAACTACCTCTCAAATAAAATGCCACAATTTTATATTTTTCTGTGTAAAGTGGAGAAAAATAAAAAAAACTACTTTAATTAAGTTTCTACTGTAATGTAAGAAGATTAGAAGATATGACTTTCTTTTGTTTTTTTAAGGGAAACATATGACTTTCTTGTAAAACAAAACTAGAAAATAGTAAGTAAACATATTTTTTAATTATACCCTATTTAAAAAAAATCAAATAAATAAGAAAGTTTTATACAAGTAAACAGTTCGTAAATCTCTCTCTACTTGAATACAACTAGAGGTGGGGTTTTTAGGAGGATAAGGTGACAACTACCCCCTAATTTTTTAGTACTCCCGTAATAGTCCTTGAAGTTTTGTTCTGTTTACATTAGTCAAATTCTCATATGATAGTCCATAAAGTTCTATTCTTTTTGCTTTAATCCTTCATATTTGATTGCTAAAACTTTAAATTCTTCCATAATTGATACAAGCTTGTAAGTGTGCGGACAACAACACAAGTCATATGGGTCGGCCAACACCTATGTGGTCTCTAGGCCCACCAACTCAAGAAACTATAAATAGATGGAACAACCCTAATTGATTGTATATTTCGACTTTAATTGTTGTTTAAATTCTTATAATTTGAATGGTAAATGTACTGATTAGAGTTACAATCTTTCACTTTTGCAGAAAAGAATCATCAGAGCGGTTTTGGAAGAAATAAGCAAAATGTATCACCTTTTGGCTTGCAGATTCTCCATGCCAGGAACAAGCAATCTCTAGATTAGACCAAGATTGTTTTCTGGGGTCAAGAATATTTTCATTGCTAGAATAGTGTGCTAGGCCCGAAGAAGCAGTGGGTTGTTAGGCCCAAGACGTGAAAATGAATAAAGAGACCAGTTGTGCGCCTCTGGACAGTTCAAATTTAAAGAGGAATCTTATCCTATCTTCAGTTGTAAACCCTTTGGATAAGATACAATTTATTTAACTTTTGAACTTAGGATTTGAATATATTTTAGAGCTAATCAAAGAGAAAAAACTACTATTTAATCTCTCATTGTATTATCTAAAGCGGACATCTATCTTAGGAATAAAATTTCAGCAATTCTTTCTCCCTTTCTACTTCGTCTTCTTCCTTGGAAATAAGGAGTTTTAATTTATGCAATTTACTTTTATGCTTTTAATTTACATATGTAGGTCTAGCTAAGTTTCTTTATTCTTGGTAAAGACCAAAATGTGTATGATTCCATGTGTTTGTGAGATTTTATTGATCTTCTTAATTTCTTAAATTGCATTCATGAGTTCTCTAATTGCTTGTTATTTTGTTCAAGTTAAGTTTATGCCTGATCAACTTAGATTTTAACTTGAGTAATTAGAGTCATTCTTTAAGGCTGTGGCAGAACAACACACATGGTCAAGAAGATACAGTAGTCACCTAGATCGATCTCAAATTAATAGTAATTCTTTGAGACTAGAGAGAGTTAGTGATTTAATTAATCCCCGCTTGAGAAACGAGGTGTCTTAGTTAAGAGTTGTCTTCCCCTAATCAGGATCAATCAACTTAGTAAACCCTTTAACCAACATTGTGCTAATTGGTTAGGATTACTTGATTGAGTATCTCTTTTAAGTAGTTTAAAACATAAGGGAAGTAGGAGACCTAAGGTAACTAGAATCTATAACAACTATGTAATTTAGAAACTAAAATTCTTGCACCAATGATCGAATGTTATGAATCATATTACCTAACTAGAATCTTTGCTGTGAATCTCGTTTATAACTGTTGAAAACTTAATTTGTTTTTTTTTATTCTTATTCTATTGACGTTTAATTGAAGAACAAAACCCCTCAATTTTCCACCTAAGTGTTAAATCTGGTTTTCAAGGATTGATAAAATTACACAATTTTTCCTACGGACGAACCTCTTATCATTATCTACAGTTTTATTGCAGATCGTGCTAAGTTGCATTTCTTATTTAATTTTGATGAGTTCGAATCAAACCCTCATTTTACTCTTTAATCTAGATTTTGAATATTTGTTGAGTGCATATCCTCTTCTATTCAAAGAAACAAGTTGTGTTTGATATTTGAAAATCCATTTTCGTACTTTTCAAGGTGTTTTTGGTAGCTAAAAAATTCTAGAGAAAGTCAAAGCATTAAGTGTGATTGTTTTGAAAGGGCACGGACATTTATTTCTAAGTTTGACTCCCAAAAGCCTATCTTATTTTCAACTTGTCTTGAAAAAGCTTACTTTCAACAATTTTATCTCAAAATATCTCTTGCAAATTCTAATCAACAAAAGTTGATTTCCAGCTAGTTTTCTTTCATAGCTTATCTCATCTTTCAATCTTGAGCATAGTTTTTGGAACTGGACCGGACAACGAACCAGAAATGAAAATTTTATGGTTCGACCGGGTTCAACCGGATAAAATCGGATTGAATCATCGGATCATTTTGAACCGGACACATATCGAACCGTTCAATCTTAGATAATTTAACCGGATTAAACCGGATTGAACCGGTTGGTTTTTTAACTCTGATGGGCCCGGCCCATGCCTGTAATGAGCCAGCCCAACAAATTTCTCCAAAAAAGAATAAAATAAAATAAAAACCAAAACGCCATTTTGATTTTACCAAAACGGCGCCGTTTTGATCAAATTTTCACATTATTAATAAAAAAATTAATCATAAAAAATTATCAAAACGACGTCGTTTTGAGCCGGCCCATCAAATTTCCACATTTTTCAAAACGACGTCGTTTTGAGTTGAACCAGCCGATTCAATCCGGTTTGCCGGTTGAGTAAAAACTGACCGGTTCGACCGGTCCAACCCGGTTCACATGCATTTCCGGTCCGATATGTCGAATCGGACCGGAAAGCCAAAAATTCCGGTTGAACTTGACCGAACCGGCCGGTCCGGTCCGGTTCCAAAAACACTGATCTTGAGTGAAAACTTAGAGGCATCAGCAAGAGTGATTGAGGAGAACATTAGAGAGGAGTGTAAACACATGAGAGTGTACACGTGAGGGGGTGGCTAGTTTAGGCTAACCTTCATTGTTTGTTGTTTTTGGTTTGACTATCTTACTGTAGGATCCCATCATAACTACCAAATACGATTATTATGATTGAGGACTTTATTATGGCCGAGAGCATCCTCAAGGCTGCCAGCCTCCCCCACATGGCTCCACATCTCACACACTCGGCCGGTCTACTAAAGAATATACCAAAGCTGCCCATGGTCGAGAGTCATTCCGTGGCTACACTAAGCATGGTTCTCCCACGGGCTACAAGCCTTCTCACCTCCGAGAATCTCCAAGCCATGACCACAACACTTCTTACCGCTATGGCAATGACTCCACACATCCATACTATACTCAAAAAGTGCATCCGGTCAAGAAGAAAAATGAAACTACTCTCATTCGAAAGATCGTGCCTAATGGGTTGTCGTGACCTATCAAAAATAAATAAATGTGAAAAGTGACTATTACTGTTCATATTAGAATCTAGGTTGATCAAACATAATCATAATATGAAAAGTGATGGCAAGTGATTAGAGAATGCGTAAGTGTAAACATAGAAATTAAGAAGAGTGATGAGTGCCAAATCCATTAAAAATAATAATAATACAACTTATCACACTGAGACATAAGATATTGTAGCAAGCATAAGAGGTTCGTACCACAGGAGTTTAGGTCTAATTTTAGTATCCAAATATGACCAAATGTGACAATGGTAGTAACCAATAAATGAGTTTTTTTTTATAAGAACTAATTGATAAAATAGAATGTAATCAAAAGAGTAATTAAACAAATGATAAATAGGATTAGATGATAGGAAATTCCCAGTAAAGACATACCCAAGGTCATAATTCACATGTATTGATCATTGGTACAAAATGTTTAAAACCGAGTTTTACAGGGAGGCTATAGAAATCAGGTTCAATTTGATTTCCTACTCTTCTCCTATTAAGAACTCTAACCTTCTTAGTAATCCTAAGGTTCACTTATAGGATTTTAACTAGTTGGTTGTTGAAAACAGGGAGAGACCTTTCCTAGGCCTAGGGATCAGTTCATTCGCCCCCATAAACTAATTCTTCTTCTTTTCTAACTGAGTCCAGCTCATTCACTAAGAGTTCCGGCTGGCCACAAGCTATGGCCACAAGCTAGTTGCTTACTAATTCCTTCTAACAATGTAGACCCAAAGTTATTAGAAAATGCTGTAATTATTCAAGTTTAAAACTTAAGTTGATCACTCTTAAATCAAAACAAGAATAAATTGATAAGAAATCAGAAGAGAAGAAATATGAAATTCAGAATTGATTAAATTCGTTTAAACCTCACAATACTGGAATCATGAACCTTGGAGTCTTTACTAGGAACAATTTACTTAGCTAGAGAAAGACATAATAAAATAAGATAAAACGTAATTGCATAAAATTAGAAATCTCCTCGTTTTCAAGATAGAAGAGGAGGAGAGCAAAAATAATGGAGTTCAAGTATGGTTGTAGAAAAAAACGAAAAATGGAAGAAGAGATGATAATCCTCAATCCCTTTCCCCTCTCTTTAATAAACTAGGAAAAAATAATTTTGTGTTTATCTTTTTCCTTGTTTTCCTAGAATTTAAGATAAATACAGAAACAAATTGTTCTCATCCCTTAGGATATTTTACAGCTTTGAAACCCCTTCTGGAAGTCTTCTGTCGAATACAAGTGTGTTGGCGCGCTTTGCCTTGGTTTGCGGCCCAAGCCCACTTCGCTAGCTCCTTAGCCTCTTGGACATCGTCCTAGGTCTAGTGCAAATGTGCTCCCCCCTAGGCATAGGGAAAAGGCTTATTCATTTTGATTCAGCTCTTCTCACCATTGTTACCTTTTTGCTCTCTTTTATGGCCATTTTTGTTCCTTTCTTCTTTGGTTCTTATATTTGGTTTCTGTAAAAAGAAAGAGAATACGCCCAAATTAGCAATATCATCATCTAAAAAGAGGTAAAATAGATGATGAAAATGTACAAAATAAGCATCCAATCAAAGAGCAATTAGATCTCACAAATACATAGAATAAAAAATTTAGTTGCCTTTACTAGGAATGAAAAATTTAGCTAGAAATAAAATGCATAATTAAAATTTACAAAGATGAACGCCTCCTTTCTTGTCTTCCCAAAGAGGAAGACGAAGAGAAGAGAAAAAAAATTCAAAAACTTCAAAAGATAAAATCAAATCAGAGGTCGAAGTCTTCCTTTCAAAGAAAAATAAGGAAGAGATTAAATAGAGTTTTTCTCCCCTAATTTATCTCTAAGAAAAGTAATAAAATCCTAAATTTGAAATTGAAATTGTATCTGATCTTCTCTTAATTAAATCTTAGAAAAATGTTGAACTTTATCCAAAGACTTACTTGAATGAATCCCAACGCGCTTCTATCTTTTCTCTCTTTAAAAATCCCTAAAATCTCTCAACGGATGGATTTAGCTCCTGGATAAGTCATATCTTTTATTCTGGAGGAAAGATAAGTCAAATCTCAAAATTGGAGGCTTCTATGGTATAAAAATACGTATTATCTCTCATTTAGAAATTTGTCTTGCGCAACTACTTTCTTGGTCTAGAGGTAGTATCCTTCTTGACCAAGACACTGGCCAATAATCGAGAAATCTTTTCCAATTCTGGTCATTTCTGATCCTTTCTCTCCAAAGTTGTCTCTAGAGCTGTTTTTTGCAAAAGTGAGGGAAATTGACTCTAATCAGTAGTATTACTGTCTAAATTGTATGAAAATAGACAGTAAAAATGACTAAAATAAGCATCAATTAGTGCCTCACGAGAGTGAGAGGATTAATGATACCTGAATTGATGATGTAGTAGATCCTATGACTGAGATTGCAACAAATATACAAAATAAAGTTGGAATTGCAAGCTGACCGAAAAAGATGGGAGAAGTTTGATCAAGAAAATGAGAAAATGAGAAGAAACCAAACACGTAATTCACCAACAATGACCTCCATTCAACACATTTCTAAAGACAAAAGCGAGGATAATGATGTTTCCATTGCTGAAAATTATTGCTTATAGCAAGTTGAGTTCATGACTATCATTGTGAGTGAGGATGTGAGTAATGAAAAAAGTGAGTCTGTGAGTATTGAAAAGAGTGAGCTTGTGATTGATAAAAGTGAGTGTGAGTGAGGTGCCGGACGAATCCTCTTGAAGGGGTGAATAATGATACAAGCATGAGAGCGCGCAGACAGCAACACAAGGCACATGGCTCGGCCGACACCTGTGGTCCCCTAAGCCCACCAACTCGAGGAACTATAAATATATGAAGCATCCCTCATTTTACTCTTTAGTCTAGATTTTGAATATTTGTTGAGTGCATATCCGTCTCTATTCAAATGACTCGTTCTTGGTGTTCTACTAGGTTATGCAAACCTTGTATTAAGTCAAATAAGAATAACAACTTTCAACCTTGTCTCTTCATCCTTGAATCGATTAACACATGTTGTTATTCGACTCAAATCGGTGACTAAGATAGATCCTTGGATTCGTCCAAGTTCCTTTCATGTTCTTTCAATTCCATGTTTCATTTGCAAACCAATCCCAACTTTGAACTAGATTGATTTTTTATTGAAGAAATAATTTCTATTTTTCATCATTCCATTTCTGTTTTGGTGTTCTTAATCTATTTATGTTCATCAAAACTCTTTCTATGAACCGAGACGTATCAATAATAGTTTTTAAAGTTCTATTATTTTTACTTTAATCTTTTATATTTACTTTCTAAAATTTCAAATTCTTCCATAATAATTTTTTAAGTTTTATTATTTTTACTTTAATCGTTGCTCTCATATTTACTCTTTCGGGGCCACTGAATACATTAACGTAACTTCATGACCCTGAATTGTTAATCGACAACATAACATGGAATCATATATAGTGATTATTAACGTATCATGTTTATTGATTAATTACCATAAGGACTTCAACTGTTGAAATCATTTTCATTCATATTCACATTTGTATTTTAGAAAAGAAAAAGAGCAAAATAAGAGAGCATGCACAATATGATCATAAATAATACTAACAAGTTTCAACCACTTGTGCAAACCTAAAGATAAGAAAGAGAAACGACTTAGAGCTGATATCAGAAAACAGGACAGCCATCAATTACTACACCCTTAGCAGTTGGGCAAGTCGGCAATGGGCATCCTTCTCCTGCATTTCCCCACCAGTCGATCGCAATGTTCCAGTATCCGAGAGCGAAAAATATCGCGATTGTAATAAAAGCAGTTCCGGCATCAAGACCACCGGAAAGAACATAATTGTAACGTTTCCACCAATTTGTTCTGTACCTGTAGACCAAGAATCCTGATATAAACCCAACAACGATCCAGCTCGTGTAATTGACTGCAGAAGCGGGTGGCATCATTGAGGTTGCACCGAACAAGACGGGCATGTTGATGAGGCGAATCCATTTCTGATTTGGAAATGTCTTATGAGCAATCCAGACAAGCAGAGGAGCAATGGCACCAACGAGAAAGAACCAATTGATTCTCCCGTATTCACCCAAATCTCCGAAGATCCTTCGCGGACCAATCAGCCCCCATATCACGGAAGCATTGAAGAACACTCTGTCCATCGGACATTGCCATGGACCCTCAGTTTGAACGCAGAGGTCCGGTATGGCTTCCATCATCCACCAAGCAGTAAGTAGGTACACCATTACTGCCACGAGTGTTCCAACCACCTGCATATCCTCACATCACAACATCTTGATCATTAAAAAGATCGAACTCATAACAAAATTCAATGGAGGAACAATATTCAACAGTAGAGATTCGAACTTGAGAACTGAACAAAAAACCAAAAACCAAAACCTACATAATACCTGAGCCATGAACATTGATCTAGGCGGAATCTTCATGTAGTGGCCAAGCTTGAAGTCAGCAATAAAGGTGAGAGCCTGAGTCATACTGATGTATCCATACACCTTGAAGCACATGTTAGCAACAGGACGCTCCGGGTACAAATACCCAATCACATACTCTGTGATAACATTCAACCCTGGTTGCTGTTTCATCATCAATCAGCAATCAAAGTAAGCAAAAACACGAAACATATATTTGAAATTAAATTCTGACAGGTTCATTATGTTGAATTATGCCTAAATCTTAACCGTCAAGAGAAAAGTGTAAAGAATAGTTAACAAGATCAAAATCCTGAAATTGAATTCCCAATTTAGAAGGAAAAAAAAAACCTGATTTGTGGTGGCGGTGATGACACCAATAGGGAGGGTAAAGAAGAGGGAAAGTCCACAAGCAAGCAAAACTCCCCACCATTTTAGCTGTAGTGTGTCATTGTAGTACTCACAAGCAAAGACAATACCACCCAATGTAAAAACAAGGAGGACCAAAAACCACCACATTGGTACTTTCTTGTACGTTTTCATAAGCTTTGTGTGTATATCCATCTTACTACGACCACCAAATGCCCTTCTAGTTTGTCTCCACAGCTCGCGTCCATTAAAGAGCAGGACGTGAACAACAGTGGCGGAAAGCGTGGCGAACCCGATCCCATAAGTCATAGTAAAGAAAATGCTCATGTGCACATTCCCTAGTCTTGCATACTTGCCCTCATCAAGATGGAATCTTGAATCAATGATTTCTAGGATTTTGTACGGTTCGCCGTTGGATTGGTAAAGACTGCTGGAATAGAAAGGAAAGGTCCTGGCTTTGTAGATGTTGAACCAGTAGCAGATGGGTACCATGACATACATGGTGAGGAAGAATCCAACGGCTACATTTGCCGTTGCGAACCAAGGGCTTGCGAGTGGGCTACCTAGGTACGAGGATATTGTGGCCCAGTCAATGCCAATTGAGCCCAGCCCAAGGCCTTCCATGCCTGAGCCAAGTTGGTTGACGATGACAGATTTGGGAGAAATCCAACACACCCATGAGATGGATGTTAGTAAGAGGAAGAGGTAGCCGGGGAAAATGTAGTAGGCAAAGGAGCAGGTCATGACCAGGAGGAAGAACTGGGTTCGAGTCATGGCACCTTTTGGTCGTCTCTCCTTCTCATGTAAAGCCCTGGAAATGGAATTATTGTTATATGATCAACTGTTTAATTTGCATAAATGTTTACCAAGTAATTAAATAAAAACGAGACATTGTATTCGAATTTATATTAGTATAAAAACAACTACGTGATGGGATTAATTTGACACTCCCAGTTACTTCTACTCGATGGACCAGCATGTGCTTCATGGGATTTGTTTTACAGTAGCAAGTGGCTGATGAAAGACGAAACTAGATGGGGTCAAGAATTAGTGGACTTGGGAATGGGAATAGCTGTAGACTTTTTTATATATAAAATAATAATAAATAAAAAGTCTTGAGGATAGTATGGTCCAGGCATTTTATGTATGAAAAATTATAAATATTTTAGGCCAATTTGAATCCTACTTATATTTAAGATTCAACGTTTTAAGAAATTTTGCTCACAAAATTCAATGAATGTGTACTTGTTTAGTGAAATTGTGAGAAAAATGTAAAGATTATTTATAAATGGCCTGATTAATTCCTGATTTCTATAAGCATAATCAAATTTTAATTTAGTTATAAATTTTTCTAACCTAATAAACCTAACCATTACCTGAACAAGGAAACCTGAACCAGGTTGGATGGCCACCACATCTCGCCCGGCTCGACCAAGTATCTCCGGAAGAGTCCAGCCCAACCAAACCCTAACAGCTACACACACATACATTCAATGAGGAAATGAACTCAAATCAGATCAGAACGTAATTAAACAAATTAAACAACAATTACCTGAGTGGTAATCATAACGAACAAGGCCGGAACAAAAGTGAGATCTCGCTTATAGTACAGCTTAACAGAGCTCAGGATATGCGTAGCATAAACAGTTCCGGCACCGGAATTCGCAAAGATGGTGATGAGCACATGTTCTTTGATGTTAAACGGTCCTGGATTGAGTGAGAACTCCCAACTCGAACCTGCGAAAAACTTTCGAGTTGGGAGCTTTCTCGCCATTAGATGTCCGAGAGGCACCACAGCAATTTGCGCGGAAATGGAAGTGATCGTCATTGGCTGAGTTCGGTACCAAAAGAACTGGTTCACGAAAGATAAGAGGATACAAGAGCTGAGACCCAAAACCCACATCCGGAATGTGAGGACAGGGATGGTCGGATCATCGGTTGACGGCACCGTCAGCGCGACTTGTTTCACCGGGCATTCGACGTCGTTGATCACCTCCTCCTCCTCAGCACCCCGTTCCCTCTCCTTCTCCACCTCCATGATGGATTGACTGACTGATTGATTTTGGTTTTTGTCGACTAAAAAAAATAAAAACTCATGATAGGGAGAGCGGTTACGAAAAAGAGAGTACTGATAGTCTGATACTGATAGTAAAAGAAGAAAAGAAGAGTTTATAGGAATCATCGCAATTATAGAAGATACAGATTTTGTTGGTGGAGATAAGATTGAATATTCTTAGGGTGAAAATAAGAAGATAATTAAAGAAATCTTAATAATAAAAGCAATCTACAGCAGAAAAGAAGCAACCAAAACATACCAGAAGTGTGCAACTGTAAATTGTTGGATAAGCAGCGGATTGAAGATTTTATTAATAAACAGTAAACACACAAGAAGTGTGTGCCATTTGCATTCGGATTTTGGACTAATTAAAAATTAATTAGAATTAGTTCAATATATTTATACTTCAATTTTGATGTTATTAATATGAAACCGTTACGTCAGTTTTTTTTTTAATCTTAGACAAACTTTGAATATACCCTTGAATTGTACCTTAATTAATATTCAACTGCATTTTTCCAAGCTTATCCCGAAAAAAAAAATTGGATTTTTTCAATTACCATAGATTTGTATTGTCATACCTATACACTTGAACTAACGATTATTCAATTGATTTTTATTAAGAATTCGATTTTAATCAAGATCGTCAGAGCATTAAATGAGCGTCGAAGTACAAGAGATCATCAAATAGAAAATGACACCTATGTCCCCAAAGGTTAGGATTTGAGGCGTATATAAATTTCACATTTTTTAGGCATATTCATGCAATTGATCATAAATACACACAACTACCAAATTCCTTACGAATTTACTTTTCACAATTATCATCTTCTTACATTTCAATCATTATCTCATTAATTACTCTCATCTTTATTCATTAAATTCTTCACCAATCAAATCTGACTTGAGTTTTTGGAGAATTTATCATATAGAGAAACCCTTCTGACCATTTTAGGTTAATCAAAAAGCAAGAAAGAGAGTCATTTATCAAGATCCAAAGAAGAGTTCAAATCCTTGATCACCTTCAATCATCCTTAAACACATACCCACGTAATATTGTATGAACATTTATATGTTGCAACAGAATTTTGTTCTTATAATCCGCAAGAGATTCATTATATATATATATGCCGCCGCGTTTGTTAGACATCCAAGAAGCGCATGTCAGCCTAATAAGGAAGTTGCGGCTTATGATACGTATAACATTTGACAAATATCAGTGTGATTGAATCCCAACAAGACAGGAGAGAAAGTTACCCAAAACCTGCCTCCTAAAAAGATTGCCGTCAAATTGTGTTGAATTTAAAATCTCGCAAAGCTCTAATGACGCCCATATAATAAAGAAAACCGCAATTCTCAAATTGAGGTTCGGAAGGATGATTTGTTTACCAAATATGTCATAAATTTCTTAAAAAAAGAGAGGAAAAAGTTTCCTACAAAAGGCAAAGTCCAACTTATACGGAGCCCATAAAACTAGACATATCCATGGGTCGACTTGGGCTTACCACCCTCATGATTGAGGCTAGAGTAGTTATGAGTCGGCACAAAACCCAGTCCAAGCTTGTGGGATCAGGCTGGGCTTAGGTAGAGCTCGCCCATGGGTTATTGTTTCAAAAGCAACATATTTTTTTTGGAGAAAATTAAAGCACTAAAAACTTCAATGGTTGTGGCCACTAAAATTGATGGAAAGAAATGCGAAACTTGAGTGTTTGAACTTGGATTATGGAAGTAGAAACGCTCCAAATAAAAAAAGAAGGAAATTTTGAATTTCCTCAGCATCGGGCGGTAGATTTCTGCCACTCAACAACCCTGGTTCTTGATTGGTTTCCCTTTCTTCTCCTCCGGGAGAGAGAGCCCCACCACCACCTTCGATCCGGCCACCGTTAGGGTCTAAGAAGGGGTTATTTTTGGTTTTTTTCCTTCTGCCTTCCTCTAAGCACTGTCCTAGGATTTCTTTTTCGTTTCGAATTTCTTTTTCGTTTCAAGGGGATGGTGGTCACCGGATTCGCTTGTTGCGGTTGGTGGTGCTTTTGTTTGTTACAGAGTTTGTGGTATGTTGAAGTATATCTAAAGTTGGTTGCAGGAATGACAGATTTGGTCCAGATCTAGCCAAGGAGCCAGTGAGGTTTGCTTAAGGGCGGTGGAGGTCTGAGATGTGTGTCCCTAGAGTGGTCACGGTTCGGAGGCCTTACAGGGGATAAAAATATCGACAATCGGTGATTGGGAATGAGTAAGTTTCTAAGGATTTAGTGAGCTACTGCATTTGGTTTCCGGTCGTCTCCAGAGATTGAAGCCCGTGTTAGTTCTTGGTGGGGGTCTTGAGGAATTCACCGTGCCATTAAGTCGGTATCGTCGCTCGCCGACAGATTTTTAACTCCTCGTTTCCAACGCGATGGAGCCGTCATCTGCTGCAATGAGTTGGAGTTTCACTGGATGCTTACTGCTTGGGCTTCTATGGAGGGTGTTGATTAGGCTGACAATTGTTGTCTTTCTATTTTGTTTGAACACTGGCGACGAAGTTAGTCTTCTTTATAGCTAGGGTTTGAATTGTTGATGTTCTGGGTTTGCTCTTAATTTTTATGGGCCTTTTGTGGCCTTTTAGTCTGCCTTTATGGGCTTCTGTCCTTTTTCTTTCCTTGTATTTTGGCCTGGTAGAATGTAACCTTTTAATGGATTTTTTGCCCGGTTGAATATATTTACCGAAATGATTCGCTCAAAACAAATTATGGAAGTAGAAAAGATGCAATGAAGACTGACACAACAAAGTGTTCAAAGACTTGTAAGATGAGGCTGCGAAAGCTATGAGTAAGAAAGAGTTCACCAAAGTGATGAACATACTGAAAATTAAAGAAGATGATGAAGCTGCATTTAATTACTTGACGGGTCATACACCTGAGCATAGGGATGGCAATTGGGCGGGTATGGGCGGGTATGGGCATGTTAAAGCGGATATGGACGGGTATGGGTAAATACCCAACTCATACCCAAAATTAAATATTCATTCATACCCATACCCAATATGCCCAATACCCAATTGGGTATGGAATGGATATCCAATTATATTTAATTATTTATAATTTCATTTAATAAAATTATTTTACCAAATTATTTATTTTTTTATAATTAAGTGAAAATTTACCATTTGACTCGTTTTTTACCATTTTGGCTATGTTTTTACCGTTTTTACTCGTTTTTCACCATTTTTGCTCGTTTTTTACCATTTTTGCTCGGTTTTCACCATTTTTGCTCGGTTTTCACCGTTTTGGCTCG
>NBIL01125142.1:0-11453 GCA_002752925.1 Viola pubescens var. scabriuscula | reverse complement strand
TATATATATATATATATATATATATATAATCCTACTCCACAATCCCACTCCAAGTCTTACTCACAGTCCCACTCCAAGTCATACACAACCGCCTCCAATCTTTTCTTTTCTTTTTTCTAATCAAACTAAAAGAGACAATTACGTGTGAGCCCAAATTGAATGAGACCCATAATAATTCCAGCTCAGGTAATAGATCTGACTCATGCACATCAGATTAGAAATGCCCTTCATGAGAACTTCGAAGTGAACGACTCCTATCTGCAGATGTTTGAGGGGTGCTAGCTAAGTTAATTAAGTAAAAGGCATTGGTTCACTCTCTTTCTAAATTCTAAGACCGGAGCGGGGAAGATGAACAGTGTTGAAACAAATCCCAATTTCATTGACCATCCTGATTTACATACTCAACCACTATCAGAGGGAAAGGTCCTTCCCTTTTTTTTTGGCCGGTTGTGGGCGAGGAGGGAAAATAATTATAACATAAATTAATTGCTACAGAAGAATCTACAACGTCTCTCTTTTTTCCCCAGATAATAATATTATAAACGTAACAAACATTATTAAATAGTTGTTGTGATTCAAACGAGTTCTGACTTTTCAAGCAGAAGCCAATAAATCCTGTTACTTCTTCCTCCATAAATCCCAGAAAGAAAGAAAAAAACATTGGATTTTACAGAAAAAGAGAATGGAAATCATCACCAACAGGTATGTTGCAATCAAGAATCATGTCGATGGTGCGCCAAAAGAGTGTGACTTTGAGCTAAAGTCTGAACCTTTAGGTCTAGTTCTTAAGCCAGGATCCAAAGATGTAATTGTAAAGAATCTTCATGTATCTATCGACCCTCATCAGACCAACCGCATGAAATCTTTAAGCTCATCCCTACAAAAAGTCTCCGTATTTCCAGCTGCCATAGCTCTTGGAGAGGTAAGCTCCCTCCTACAATCCTTGAATTCCTCTGATATTTGTCTCGTGTCATCCTTCGGTTATCCTTTTGCTTAACATCGTTCGCTAACTTAAGCTAATCCTTCAGATGAAACTCAGAGCTTTCAAAAAATTCGTCAGGCATGAGTTTGAAACTAATTTTGTATAGTTTAATTTGTCTGTCAGTTGATTTAATGGGTATGTGTTGATTATGAATGAGCAGGCTATTGACTGTTTTGGAGTGGGAAAAGTTGTGGTTTCTGGAAATCCAGAATTTCAGAAGGATGACATAGTTACTGGAGTTATAGCATGGGGAAAGTACAGTGTGATAAAACCAGATGGCATGTTAAGGAAGTTGGATCTCATGGGATTTCCCTTGTCGTACCATGTTGGTACTCTAGGTATTGTTCGAACTAGATTAGTCTCTCTTACCGGAAAGTTAGAGAGGATATTTGAGGAAATCGAACAAAAATTGAATTCTTAGCATTAACTCCAAAACAAAATTGTTGCATGCAGCATTTAGTGGACTGACAGCCTATGCTGGATTTTTTTGAGGTTTGTAAACCCAAGAAAGGGGAGAAGGTCTTTGTTTCTGCTGCTTCTGGGTCAGTTGGGAATTTGGTGGGGCAATATGCAAAATTATTCGGTTGCTATGTTGTTGGCTGTGCTGGAAGCAAAGGAAAGGTCAGGTTCTGCTATTTTTTAAAACTAAATGATAAAGAATTAGGTCAAAATAGTTACGAATTTTATATGGATCATCATCCTTGAATTCGTAGGTAGCATTGCTTAAAGAGAAGCTTGGTTTTGATGATGCTTTCAACTACAAGGAAGAATCTGATCTGAGTGCAGCCCTCAAACGGTACGATCTCGTCCAAACACTATCAAGCAAATTGCTAACTGTAAAGACTGTGCAGGTATTTTCCTGATGGGATAGGCATATATTTTGACAATGTGGGGGGAGAAATGCAAGAAGCTGCTGTTGCAAACATGAACTCAGTATGATCTTGTCCAAACACTATCGAGCAAATTGCTAACTGTAAAGATTGTGCAGGTATTTTCCTGATGGGATAGACATATATTTTGACAACGTGGGGGGAGAAATGCAAGAAGCTGCTGTTGCAAACATGAACTCGTTTGGTAGAATAGCTGTTTGTGGGGTAATTTCTGAGTACACGGACAATCGAAGAAGGGCTGCGCCGAAAATGATAGATGTTGTGTACAAAAGACTACAGATTCAAGGGTTTTTAGCACTGGATTTCATCGGTGTTTTTCCAGATTTCATTTCGAAGACTAGCGAATATCTTCGTAATGGCAAGATTCAGTCTCTTGAAGATGTTTCGTATGGAGTGGAGAGCATTCCCTCCGCTCTTGTTGGACTTTTCCAAGGCCACAACATTGGGAAAAAGATGGTTCAAATTGCTACAGAATAATAGTAAAAGAAAGTAAAATAAAAGTGTTCTTTATTGCTGATGGAAAAAAGAGAGTTATGGAATTGGATTGTTGTTGGAATTTTCTTTTGATAGATTCAAGTTCTAGAGATACCATCAAATTGTAAACATGGGTAGATACTACTTCCTCTGGTCTTGAAAAAATGTCTTTTTAGGATAATAAAAATTCGTAAGACAATGATCTTTGATCTTATTTTATTCCATATTGTTTCATTTTTACTTCTAATTTCCACTTAAATTACCACCCCATCATCAAATTGGGTTGATTTATAAAAAAAAATTATCATTTACACAAAATATATGTTTCGGAAAAGATAAAATGACAAATATTATGAATAGTAAAAATCCGTAGAAAAAAAAATATTCTTTTAAGACCGGAGGGAGTATATCATACTCTGATGACGTTAACCAAAATCGAGTACAATGTTGTCAGCAAATAATTACTCTTGATAAAATTTTCTAACTAAGGAGTTATTAACTACTGACATTATAATACAAATCTATAACTGCTCAGGAATTTCAGTTGCGTTTATATTCATCACCGCAGGAATTGGGAAAAAAATAATTATATAGTCAATTTTCCAATTGAACCGAATTCTGTGCCGTACTGCCCCTCAAGCCTTAGTCCAGCGGTTTGGTCAGGTTTTAAAAATTGTCATAAACCCCCGCCATTTCAAATGATAGAAAAGGCTGTAGCAATATCAAGAACCACCCTCTCTTCCCTCCCACCAAGATGCAAAACCCTAACCCAATTGAAGCAAATCCATGCCCATCTCCTCAAAACCATCCTATCGATAAACCCGGTCGCCATCGGTCCGCTCCTTTCTGCCGCTGCAACCTCCAATGTTGCCTCTTTGTTCTCCTACGCTCGTTTAATTTTCAGCCATCTCAGTCACCTTAATACATTTATGTTCAACACAATGATCAGAGGCTATGTTCAAGCTAATTTACCCAAGCCCGCGATTTCATGCTACCTGGAATTGTTAAATTATGGTCTTG
Source organism: Viola pubescens var. scabriuscula (assembly GCA_002752925.1). NCBI lineage: Eukaryota > Viridiplantae > Streptophyta > Magnoliopsida > Malpighiales > Violaceae > Viola > Viola pubescens. The sequence continues at coordinate 8,087 of NBIL01125142.1, read as the reverse complement.
AAGTTAATAACTATACTTTCCCGCCTTTGATTAAGGCGTGTTCGATTCTTGCACCGTCAGGTGAGCTAACTGGTTGTTTAGTTCATGCCCATGTGATCAAGTTTGGATTTTGCATCGACCCTTTTGTGGGTAGCGCGCTGATTGAGTTTTATGGATTGACTCGTGATATGGAAAGTGCACGCCTGGTGTTCGATGAAAGTCCAGTGAGAGATGTGGTTATGTGGACAGCGATGATTGATGGGTATGGAAAGGTTGGGGACATTGATAAAGCGAGGGATCTGTTTGAGAAGATGGGTGGTCATAGGAATGTGATTTCATGGAGCGCGATTATGGCTGCATATTCTAGGATTGGTGAGTTTACAGAGGTACTTTGTTTGTTTAGGAGAATGCAAGAAGTAGGCATTAGGCCTAATGAGTCAATTCTTGTTAGTGTTCTCACTGCCTGTTCCCATCTTGGTGCTATTAATCAAGGATTATGGGTGCATTCGTACACAAAAAGGTTCAATCTCGATTCAAACGTGATACTGGCCACTGCATTAGTTGATATGTTTGCGAAATGTGGGCATGTAGGTTCGGCTTTGGCTGTTTTTGAGGGCATTGTTAATAAGGATGCTGAAGCTTGGAATGCTATGATTTCAGGTGTTGCCATGAGTGGGGATGGAAAGAAATCACTTGAACTGTTCAATAAAATGACTTCGAGTGGAGTCCAACCCACTGCAATCACATTCGTTGTGCTCCTCAGCGCTTGCACTCACGCAAAGATGGTTAGTGAAGGTCTTAAGTTGTTCGAACAGATGGGAAGTGTCCACGGGGTTGAACCCCAGATCGAGCATTATGCATGTGTTGTGGATCTCTTAGGCAGAGCAGGCATGGTAGAGGAAGCAGAGAAGTTTATTGAGGACAAGATGGGAGGTTTCAGTGGAAAGGATGCTAATGTGTGGGGGGCTCTGTTGAGTGCATGTAGAATTCACGGCAAAGTTGAAGTGGGGAACCGGGTTTGGAAGAAGCTAGCTAACATGGGAATAGCTGATCCTGGTACTCGTGTTCTTTCGTATAACATCTATAAGGAAGCTGGATGGAATATGGAGGCAAAGAAAGTAAGGAAAACAATCTCAGAAGCAAGATTGAAGAAAGAGCCCGGTTGCAGTGTAATCGAGGTGAACGGCGTGGTTGAAGAGTTCCATGCCAGTGACCTCTGTCATCCACAGGCAAGACAAGTGTATAAGATGCTTGATTCCTTTAAAACATGAATGAGTATGGTAATTTTTTACGCCACTTCCTTGATTCCTTTCTATTCATGTTTTAAGGTAGTTGCCTCATCTGTCCGAAAAACTATGAAAAAATTATACATGTGATTACTTCGATCATGTCACAGTTTAGTCTACATAGTGCCCTTGTTTGGTACTTAGCCAAGTAGGCTGAGAGGTCGATATCGAGTCTTTGTAGGCAGAATCCTGGACACCAAGGTGAACAGCTCCGAAAATGGAGTTTTTTCTTGCAAAATGGCCAGTTGATTGCCTACTTAAGATTCAAAGAAAATGCCGGGCACACTGAATTCTGACCGGAAGAGAGGAGACGCGGGAAGGCCGGGAAAAAAAGAAGACCGAATACATTAGACTTGCGTTCTTCCTTTTTTTCTTTTTGTAATGATTTGACTTTTTGTAACATTCTTTCAGCAAAATTATGCAAGACAATTATCAATAATAAACACTAAAATGGTGAAAGGAAGTACAAGCTAATCCATGATTACGTTAACACCAATCTGGTTAAAATTTGAGTATCCTAATACCCAGTTGCGGGACCGCGACAAGAACAACAGCAGTGAAGAAGCATCTTCCTGCAATCACTACTTGATCTCCTTAGGTCATGAATTGTTCTAGGACCACTGCATTGAACAAGGTGTTTGTTTCGCATTGAGAACAATATCAAATTTGGTGAGATCTAATACCCTAATATTATTTCAGCTACATCATACTCTGGACAATTACAATGCACTATTCAGCTATTTTAGCTACAAAAATATCATGTATACCTATTCTAGACATGGACTGGTTTTGAATTTCCCTCCTTTTTTTCTTCTCCCTTTCATTAGACAAGGGAGTAGTTCCCTCTCTCCCTTTGTTCCTATAGCAGTACTATCCGTCTCACCAGCAGTCTTGTGTTTATTTATTGAGCCAACGATCCATCACTGACTCGGTGTGAAAAGGACTGCCTTCCTGCATAACTATTTCACTGGATTCAGGTCACGGTATCAGATGCAGTGCGTTGAGTGAAAATTTTCCGATGACAATAAGCCAGCGATCATACGCTTGAACCTTTGAGCACCAGAACCAGGCTTTAGGTCAGTGGTGTTCGCAAAGGCAGTTTGAGGAGCAGTTGCATTTGCATTCCCTTCGTCATTGAACCACCCGCCTGGCACAAACCCATCAGCAGCGCGACCCAAAATATCAGAATCGATCTTGTCAAGAACTGGGTTGTCCTTGCCAAATTTCCTTGCGAATGGAGCATTGCTATCAACCATCCTTTCGTAGTCATCAAGAGTGAGAAAATGCGGGTGCTGTTTCGGAGGGTTGTCCCATGATATGAAATGAAGGTCATGGTTAACAGTACTGTTCTTGAATTCCTCAGCATTGCAGATTACAGTGTGGAAATAACCTTCTGGTGAAGAAAGAAAGTTGGCATAATACATGAGGACTACTCTCGGGAGGTTGTCCCAACCCCATAGGCAATATTCCACAAAAGAGCGAGAAAGCATCATCCAAGCAGAGCCTGACAAAATCCCAAGCAAAATTTATGGTTAGATGCTACGAATAAAGAAAGAGATACCATTACATAGTCTCACCACATACACTGATGAGCATTCACGACAAGAATCTGGATATTATTAACGAATATTTTGAACACCAGTCTTTCTAGATCAGAAGGGAAGACTATATGAAAGCACATGCCAACAGAGGTTTCGCAGACTGTGATACCTTAAACTGGTCTCGTAACAACATGTTAAACTCTCAACTTAACTCAAATGGAGTCAAAGAGTATAAAATCTAGCAGTTGCACAAGATGGTTTGAGAAGCACCATACCCAATTTTCATGCAAACTTAAATGCTTTCAGTTAAATGTAAGATGTGTTTAACATTTCCCCTGTTCTTCCTGTATTTTCCCCTTTTAGTACTGAACACCCTTTATTATTTTAAATTGGTCTGATTATGGTCCAAAGAAGGTTTTGCTTGGAATGTGACTGTTTTTCATTTTTTCAGTCTTCCTGACACGAAGCACAAAGGAACACCACTGACGAGTTTGCAAAGCTATAGTGTTCATGAAAAAGGCCATGCTACTGTGCTTATATCCCAAAATTTAAACAAGATTTACCATGCGATGCATGAATTTGAAACTGCAAAACTGAATTCTACCATAAGCAATGTGAAGCAGAGAAGTAATGTTATCTTATCTTACCTGTAAACAGCTTATATGCTGTTGGCAAGCTCCGTTTCTCCGTGACCCAAAAAACCTCTGATTTTTGCAGGCTATACAGCCCTGGATCAATTATGAGGGGCCTGGCTCTATGGAATCTGTAAAGTTCAGATATACTATCTAAGCACACTTATATAGCAGATGAATTACTTGCTGTTTTAGCTTGACATGCATTTAAACAAAAAACAAGGACGAATCACTTACTCCTTCCAACTAATGTCGCTGGTATGCTCAATAAAATTGAGGTCTCTTGGAATGGAAGACAGTGTATGAAGCATGTCTGTCACGTAAAAAATGGAAAAGCACAAAACAGAGCCATCAGAAAATCAAATTTCCACATACAACATCTGTATTTTCTAAATATTGCGAAGAAACTCCCTACATGCACATCCAGTAGATATAGAATCAGCTTGGCTGTTAAAGCCATGAGGATAAACAGACAAATCAAGGCTTAACGTAAAAGGGGCACATCTGCTAACAAATGAGACAATTAGGTAGTTATTTATAGTGACATTAAGGAGTTGCACTCAGCACCCGGAAACAACCCACGAGTAACGGAGAAAAGAGCAAGCAACAACATGGTAGGAATGGGTTAGGAAATGTATGGTGGCTTGCAATTACCCTTAACCGGAATAGTGGATGCTAAAAAAGATGACATCTTGCATACAAGTGATCAATCCCAAGAAATTTCAAGTGAGGTGGATTGAGCTTTCGATAAGTACTCAAACTGACCAAAATTATAAAGAAATGCACATGAAAACCATCCAATATTGTTTCTTCAGCATCCAGATGCAATCATCACAACTCCTACACCCCAGAAAGGTGTAGAATAATCTACATACACCTTTAATAGAATGCACAAAAACAATCCAGCATCGTCATCACAAAACCAACATTAAATGAATCATCAGAACACACCATAAATTCCAAAAACCACACCAACATAAAAACACAAAATAGTTCATAATTCAACAAAGAAATTGTTAATTAATGAACTGGTGACAAGAGCCATACCATCTTGAGTCACCAAAGGATAATCCGAGGCACTCAAATTGATAAACCAATCCCAATCCCCACCATCTTTCACCAAAATAGCAGCAGCATGAAGTGTGTTGGTGACCATAGTAGGACCTCTATAGGTCACCAAATTAGACCTAACAATCACCCTAACATTACCCACATCCTGAAACACCTTCTCATTCTCCACCCACTTCACCAGCTCCATCCTCTCCTCCACCGTCGCCTCCAAGTCCAAATGCACCGCATACTGATTCCTCGGATGGTACACCGCCTTCAACGCCCTCCTCAGACTCTCTCCATCCCCAGCAGACCCAGAAATCAAATACGCGAGACGTGGAATTGTAGGTGATGATGATGATGCAGCAGCAGCAGCACCACCAAGATTTTTATTCAACTTGGATTCCACAAAATGTGGAACCTCATGCTGGCGTTTCTTGTTCTTGTTAATGGTGCGAAGGTAGAGCAACTGGGTAGATGGGGAAGAGGTTGTTATTGAGATGAACACCAAAAGGGTGGATAACAAAAGGGTAAATATTAGTAAAAGGAACCATTTTTGCTTCTTTTGTTGTAGCTGCACCTTGTTGCTGTTGCCGTTGGTGTTGGTTTCCATGTAAAGTGCAACCACCAAGGCAAAAGTTTCCTTCTTTTTTTTCAAGGGGATCTGTTTTTAGTGTTCAGCGTTTGCTCAGGCAGCATTGAAAGCAGCAGAGCTGATGGAATCTAACAAATCCAAGCAGGTGCTATTATTAGATCATGGAGAAATGGTAGTAATTGTTTTTGGTGGTTTTTGGTTAGTGGGTCAGTGTGAAATCAATGAGTGAATGACTTGAGTGTGTTGTTGTTGTTGTTGTTGTTGTGCATACTGCATAGTGAAATTTGAGGGAAGCAGAAAGGGATGTGACCAAAAGACACTCGAAAAGATTTTTTTTAAAGAAAATGGTAAAATTGGACAGTTGGAATTTGTAGAATGGTTAGAAGAAGTTAGAAAGGGGAGAGGTGTTTAGCTGGTAGGGAAATGTGTGTCCTTTTCTCTGTGGGCCAAATGATATGCATGATGACATTTGCTTTTCTAGTTGAAAGGACCTCCACCCCACCTCTCTCTCTCTCATTTTGCTAATAAAATTATAAAGGTGAATGTAATATTCAAATTTAAATCGAATTTTTATTAGTATTTTTATCGCCACCGTGGCTCAAGTTTTTTTCCTGTTTTGTTAATAATGATGGATTTTTAAGCAAGGGTAAGTGGATAAAGGTAGAGTTTAATTTTATGTTAAAAATAGATAAGCAAATAACTAAAACTAACAGTTATTTTCCCTATAAAAGAACAAAAAATAACTTATTTTCTCCTGGCTTTTGTAAGAGAAAAGAAGAAAATAAAACATTTTTTTAAGAAGTCAAAAAAACAGTACTCCAATAATAATCAAATAAATCCAAAAGTCTTTTTTTTGAAATACAACTTAATTATTGGGTTGGGTTGGGTGGAACTCTGCCACCAACAAAAGTAAAGGTAGCGGTGCGATGTCATATGATCGCCACCAGTCCACCACAACCATGATCAGCAAAAAAAAAAAAGATAAGAGATATACATAGATAGATTGTAACGTATGGGAGTAATTTAACGCTTTCAATTTTTAAATTAAAATTTGTTGATCTAATTATTCTGTATTAAATAATTATTTATTGAAAATATTTTATTTTAAAGCAAGGAATTAGTATTACAAAGAGATTTAATCATGATTCACTTTTTTTCTTATGTTTGATTTACCTAATAGCCGACGACTAGTATTTATTAAAGTTAACTTGTTCATAAATTTATTAATCGTAAAACTCGAGAATTAACTCTCCTTATTTTATATTTAAAAAAGACTACTATTAGCAAGCTATAAGCTCGTTGAAAACATGTGCGTCAGATTTTATGCCATATTTTTTTTAAAACGGGGAAGAACTTTGGTGCGCTCGCCCTATACAAAACTTGCGGCCTCCTCATCGGCTTTTCTGGTGTTCAGATTGGAAACCTTGACGTGAAAAACAATATCTTGGTCACGGATGACAACTCTTTAATTTTTTTCTTCTCCATTTTCAATAAAAACAAATAAAGGTCCTAGATATTGAAGTATACAAGATAAAAATAACAATTTCTTTTAGTATTATTTTTGACGCGTTACTCGAATAATAATCATATTAGTCTGATCTTTCATCTCAATTTTGACTTAATCCGAATTATATGCACTTGTATAATTTATCCTTGTATGATTGTTTTTAAACGAGATGCACGAATTACAGTAAAGTGTATATTTTTCACACTTCGAAGTCATAATTGGGTGCGTTACTATTTATTTAAACTCGATAGTTTTCTTTTTTAAACATATCTAAAATTGATAGTAATAAATAAAAGTATCATGTATTTCCTTATAAAGATATGAAGATGGAACATTTTTTAAAGAAGTGAGCAGTATTATCGAGGAGCATGTAGTGCAATTAATGAATCAATAACATTATCCACGATCTCTTGCCGACCACCCAAGCTAGACAAGTAATTAGGATTTGAACAAAAAAAAATTAGTTATACTACTTCTACGACTCTCTCTTTTTTGGAGTATTTACGTCGGGACCATTTCACGTTTTGCAGATTTATTAACAACCGAATTTTAAGTATTTCATCACCAACCGGTTGTTCTAGTTAAGTAAAATTATGAGTTGGTATTTTTGAGGGTTTTTTTCTGCTAAATTTTTCTTTGACAGATGATCATTATCCAACGGTTCAACCATCTCCAAGCAGTGTTTACAATTAATAGTTATACCTTTTTTTTTTAAAGCAATTAAGAGTTGCTTACATAAAAGGAGAATGGACCAATTTGAATTCCATATTTTTTCGAGAAAATAAACTCTTTATTGTTGTATTGTCACTGTCAGAGTTAAAAGATTCAAGTAAAAAAAAAAAAATTAGATTCATGTCATTAAATTATTTTCTTGTGAAATAATAATTCCTGGGACATACTGCAATGCCAATTTAACAATGTAAATTATGTAATAATTGATTCCCCTCACCTTTTTCCTCTTCGGTTATTGCTGTTGCTCTGAGCTATATTTTGATACGACGTGTCGTTCTGTTCCGAGATGACAAATCGCTCGCCCTTCAGATCTTGCGATTGTTACATTTTTTCTATTTGAGAGAACCAGTCAAATTCGGTTCGTAACCGGTAACCACCCAAAAATCTTCATCTTGTCTCCAAGTTAAAAAAATAAATCTGATTCATAAAATCAAAAGCCCAATAGATAGATTCACACATGGAAGAGTAAAAACCATTAGAGAGAGGAATGTGAAGAGTTGATGAGTTTTCTTGACGACTGGTGCCGTGCTATTCTACGCAATATCACTATCCTCATTATCATAATCAAAGAATTACTAGATTGATATGTGCAGGCACTTTCGATTTAATAAGTTGTTGCTCTGCAGAAGCCAAGGCACGTTCTTCGTTTCTTAGAAAGTGCGGATCATCGGCCGTAATTCCGTTGTGGAATTGAAGTGCTGGATCTACAACAATGGTCTCAAGATTTGGAGCATTTTCTACCAAGTAAGTGATGAGTTCAAGATC
>NBIL01125096.1:0-21335 GCA_002752925.1 Viola pubescens var. scabriuscula | reverse complement strand
AACTCACAAAATTGCCTACTGTTTTTGTTTTGTTGGAACTGCTGCTTGGTCGGTTTGTTTACTGTTATTGCTGGGTCAATTTTGGGCTGGTTTATTGGCCGGATTTTGCGTGTTTGATTGGCTGGTTTTGGCCTTGTCGCCGGTGGTGGTGCAAGGAAGAAGGTGTCGTGGAAGAAGAAGGAGAGAGGAAGAAGAGAAAGAAAAAAGGAAAAAGAAAGAAAGAAAAAAGAAAGAGAAATAGTTTTGCTGACGTGGCATGTCAGGTCACGGTTCAGGGCCGATGGCGTTAGTCGCAGGTGCCAAATGTTTCATATGTTTCAARTAGAGGTGCCAAATGAGACATTTTACATRTTGAGGTGTCAAATGAGTCAATCAATACAAGTGCAGGTGCCAAAAATGTATTTAATCCTAAAGTTTTTCTTATTCTTATTAAAAAAAGTAGTTAAGGTTGTTGGTTACACAGTTATTAAAACTGGATCAGTCAGTCTGACCGATGTAGGGGTGTATGAAAACCAGACTGAATTGAAAATCGAATCAGAATTGTCAGTTTGGTATGTTTTTTTTTAAAAAAAAAAATCGTAAAGTGGAGAATCAAACCGAATTAACTATTCAGTCTAGTTCTTTTATCTCTAAAAACTAGAAACCGAACCAAAAAAATCGGAAACTTGTATATATATAAAAAATACTTACTAATTTTTATATCAATAAACAACCTTAACTAAAAAGTTAGCCATGAGGTAATGAGTTCAAAACTTATTAGTCACCTCTGGTTCTTTTTCTTTTTCTTAACAAAACCAACCAAAAAAAAAATCGGCCCAAACTAAACCGTTAATTCAGGACCAGACCTTTCGATTCAGTCCGATTTTTTCCCAAAGATCAGACTGAACTGGCCTATGTACACCCCTAGATAGACGAGCCAACAACTCAGATTTCTGACCTCTTCGGTTTGATAAATAAAAACTACGATTATTAAAGCTAATAATTAATAAATAAATAAAACTATTAAAGGTATAAATAAATAAAACTAGTAACGAAAATATATAACTAATAAGCCATTAAAAAGAATAAAAATACATATGCTCAAAAAGAAGAAGAAGAAGAATAAAAATAGATTAATATTCTGAAATACGAGGCCGTTGAATGTGGAAAATCCACGAACATCCTGACAGAATCGCACATCTGGCTGTCCTTATCATCACCGTCGTCATCATCATCTTCTCCAATTAGATCACATCGTTCTTTCATCTTCTTTTGTTCTGATTCCATTCCATCTTTTTCTTTCCCTACAAGAATGGAATGAAATGAATAAACATTCCCATTCCTCTCTCTTCTTATGGCTTCCCTACTCTTTCTTCCTCCATTCTCACTGCTCTTCACTTTAGTTCTCATCTCTTTCTCCGCTGCTGATTCTGAATCAAATCACACCCTCACTCCCATCAACCACGATCTCTACCATTCCAGGTATGGAAATCGCAGACAACATCAAGAACAGTAATTTATAGACACCCTTTAGTTTAATCGTTGTTATTTTCCATTTTTGCAGTGCTGATTTGGTGGAACAGATAAAGGCGTTGGTGGATCGTCACCCTGACAAGTTCACTGTATGAAATGTGTGCTTTGTGTGTATCATAATTTTGCTTTCCGTTCAGAATTTTGATAATGGGGTTGTCAATCAGGGGGAGGTGATTACAGCAGGAAACAAGGGTTACAAAGCGGAGGTAACTGTGGTTACTTATTGCAGAGGCAGGAAAGGAAATGAAAGTGATGACTCCTACTCAAAGTCAAAGTTCCGTATCCTTCTCGTAAGTCCTGCCTGATTGCTTATTATTCATCTTCGTGGGTTTTGTGTATCAGAACTTGAAGTTTGATATAATTGATTGTATACTTTCCATTTCATGACAGTTTAGCTATGCAATTTGGCCTGCTTTTGGTTGTACTGAGCAGCCGTAATGTATCTATATAATAAACAGTCAAGAAATGGTAGGATATGGGATTTTAGGCTATGGAGTGATTGGAGCGTGAGTGTTTTCTTTTTAAGGGTTTGTCTATGCGTTCAACTTCATTGAATTGGCAATTAGAGTATCTGAGATTTGGCAATTGCTGCTTTTGTTGACAGATGATTCCTTGTATTCCAGACTTTTGGGCAGCATGGGAGGGAGCTAATTACATCAGAGGTTGCATTGAGGATATTGTTGATATTAAGTGAAGAGAAGCTTTTACCGAATGGAAATACAGCATCACTGAATAGCATGCTCGACAAGCTCATCTTAAAGGTTCTTTTTTTATCCCTGGTGTCTTGATGTAGCTGTCTGTCTCTACTGACTTAGTTTCTTGTGTTTCGTGTGTGTGACTTTTTTTTTCGTGTTCGTTACATACAACTGTGTGAGCTTAGACGGAAATTTCATTATTAATGTATAGAGCTCATACATTGGTAATGGGAAAGAATATGCGATGTGTACCAAATGTCTATTATTAATTAATTTTGAGACATTTATTGTATTAACTGTTGCTGTTTTAGAGATTCTAATATTTTCAATGATTTAAAAGGTGGTGCCAATGGAAAATGTGAATGGACGCAAACTTGTTGAAGAGGGAGATCTTTGTGAAAGGAGAAATGGTAGTTGCTTCTTTAATTTAGTATAATTTTCTTTCAGAAAGAGAAATTCCTATGTTGAATTCTGAACTTTCTGTGACAGGAAGAGGAGTTGATCTCAACCGGAATTGGAGTGTTGATTGGGGTAAGAAGGAAAAGGTTAGTTGTTGGTATTTATCCTGTGTGCACTAAATCCTAGTATTTGTTTTTCCTAGTCCTACCAGAGTGGCATCTTTTAATTTTAACCAATCCAATTCACGATGGAATGACTTGGGTATTCAGTGTACCTAATGTGCATCATGGAAATTTATGCTCTGCACTATTGAGGGGTCTCTTTGTGAACAAGTGAAGTCTTCACTTCCACTATTTTTGTCACTTTTGATTCTATGGAAACTTCAAATGAATGTATGCGGCTTTGTAATAAGACTTTTTGGTCTCATTTTTGTTGCCTGTCCAATAACAGGATTATGATCCGTATGAAGAGAATCCTGGCACGTCACCTTTTAGTGAGCCTGAAACCCAAATAATGCGGAAGCTTGCCTTGTCATTTGATCCTCACATCTGGGTTAATGTGCACTCTGGAATGGAGGTTAGTGTTCTGAGCTCCTCATCAATACTCGTTGTTTCTAAATGAGACCTGATGAGTGATAGTACTGGTTTTTTATTAACCAAGATTGCTTAAGTTGACTGCTTAGAGACCTGCCTGACCAAAGGCTTAGTGGTCCTTACATCTATCTTCTCATGATTCATTGGTATTTCATATGCACTTTGTAATATTTACCTTAAGTTATCATTATTGTTGTTTTTGGGTTGGGGGTATGTCGAAGGAAATTAGGACTACACTGCTTTGTGTTGAGAAAGTAACAACACCTTTTTAGTGAAATTTTCCCTTGGAAAGTAGTTGTGCAGTTTTATTGATGTTTTCAGCTGTGTGTATATCTTTCTTTCGGTTGATTCCCAATGCTTGATATGCTCCTTTGAAAACACAGTCACATGAATGTTGAGGTGCTTACGCACAGATAAACACAAAGATGCATACTATGGCATCTTCCTTAACTTTTTTCTTTCAAAAACTTGTTCAGGCTTTATTTATGCCATACGATCACAAGAACACAACTCCTCATGGGCCACCTTCACAGCGGATGGGATCGTTGCTTAGTAAACTGAACCATATGCATTGCCATGAGCGTTGTATGATTGGTTCTGGGGGAGGCTCTGTCGGGTTCGTCTTACTGAGACCATAATGTTTTCTATGAAAAGTTTGCACTTCCTTTTTCATTTTTAATGATCACCTGCTATGTGAAATATTCATATTAATGACTCAACAAGCTTAATAACCCGACGTGAAATATACTCAGACAAAATGCTGGTATTGGAAATTTTCTGTGGTTGTGTGCTTGGTCCGTTTGCCTTCATGGTGTCGATGCTAAATTTAGTTTACATGGCCTTGTCCCCTATCCTAGCATTTACAGCCTACAGAAATGTTCTTCCTTTCCTGAACTGGAAACACTCTTTATTTTGGAAAGCCGGCAGTAAAGAGTTAAGCTGCCACCATGTTTGGTCTTATAAATGTGCCCATGCACACCATTTCATGTTCATGTAGCACTTGTTATATAAGTAGGATTAGATTTGATGCAGGGACCTACTGTTTTTTTTTCTCTTTTTGCTATCGGAAGAGGCTCTTGATATTCTCACTTGTGTGGTTCTGCTCATGGCAACATTATGTTTTGACACATTTTTTCTTGATACTTAAATTTAGGTATCTTGCCCACGGGACTGCAACAGATTTCATGTATGACATTGCGAAAGTGCCAATGGCTTTCACATTTGAGGTTTGTGAGCTAGTGAACTTCTTTCATAGATATGCTTAAAGCCATATTTCATGCTTAACTTATGGTACCACTGGCAGATATATGGCGATGTTACAGCCTCATCAAAGGACTGCTTTAAGATGTTCAATCCTGTGGATGCCACCACCTTCAATGTATGTTATAACATCCTTAAGAGTTGATTTTTCCCTTTATCTTTGGATTTCATATATATTTTCGCTTTTGCATTTTTTGATCCATCCTTATTGTTGAGGGAAAGATGAATGCTGCCGGAAGTTGGTTGATAATGGAAAGTAATTTACTGTGCTTGATCCAAGTTCTTTTTGTCCCGTTTACAGAGAGTTATCGATGACTGGTCTGCTGCTTTTTTCACAATTTTTAAATTGGGACCTATCCTGCTGAATGCCAACCGTTCAAAGGCCCCCTTATCTAGGTTCGAGAAGTTGGAATCGATAGATGAATATTTGGACGGGTACTTAATGGAGAGGAGGAATAGATACGGTAAGAAGACTGAAGTTCTAGATCTTGGAATGCAGGAAATAAGAACATATTTTAGACTCTTCTTGTTATCCTCAGTCTTGTTGCTGTTCATGTTCTGTAGTAGAATATCCAAGAGCAAGTCTAATAGAGCTACTATTGCGTCGGCAGTGTCACCTTGACATCGTGCCTTGACAGATCTTATAGCACACTTGAGAGATTAGTGCTTCATTCTTTACAACAACATATATAAACCTCATATATAACATTTTTGCTCATAGTGCAGTATTGTTTCTGTTTACTTGTCGTGTCGATTTCCAGAACTCTTGAATGAGATTTTCTGTTAAGAAACTGATTGACAGAATTAAGTTTTTCCAACGATGAGATGGTGAAAAACTGACAACTCTCTTCCAATCGGCACCTAAAGTACAAACCCAGATCTTCAAATACACCATAACTTGAATCAGCGAAAGCATCAGCAAAACAAGGGTTTTGGATTCTGGAGGTAAAAAATCTCCAGAAACGGTTTCATTCACTTTTTTTTCACTCGGTTTTCAGCACCTTCACTCGATTTTTCAGTAGTGTTACATCGAGGAAGTAAGAACATCTCCTTTACCCTTCTCATGTCAAGTTTCCTTCAATTGTTTATTTTACTATTAGTTATATCTTTTTTTGGGGGATAAAAATGAGTTATTTATGAATAAGTCATTCAAATTTGAAGAGAGTACGTATTACACATAATTAGGAACAAAAAAATCATAAAAAGAAATAATATTATACTAGGTTTCTCTTTTTACCCTCATTTTTTCCATCTTTATTATTTGTCTACCTTTATTCATTCCAGCTTTCTGAAGAAGAAAAATAGCTCTAGATATAGATGCCACTGATTTTGGACTAGAATGATAAAAGAACAATTTGGATGATACAGCAATGATTCAATACGTAGATGACTAGAATGATAAAAGAATAAATGCCACTGATTTATTGAGTCTCTGTATCAAACATTAGTAATGCAATTTAATTTACCTATACTTCTTCCATTATGATACAGCAATGATTACACTTGAAATTTTACAGTACAGTACACTGGTCGCAAGTAGAATGCTAAAGAAATATTGCTAATTGAGTGTGAAATTTCAACTTCTTTACCTTATAAATGCGGGGTGGGCGAGTGAGGAGGATTGCCTCAAACCTGTGTTACATTTCTACTGTATAGTTTCCTCGATCCAGAACCTCCTTTGCTCCTTCTCTAGATTACCTTTCAAATTATGCAAGGACGCGTTCGCAGTTCCCACCACATATTTTCTGCAGAAAAAATTACGATCCACAGTGAGAATTATTTGAAAACTAAACTTAGTGAATGATCTAATTGAGAGTGAATAAAGAATTTCAAACGAATGATCCAGATTCACTACTTCCACTACTAGACAGTGAATTATCTCAGAATGGCATGTGCAAAAATAGTAGCATGAAAATCCTTCCTTTCAAGGCATTGAAATTTAAAAAGTAAGACACAAACCTCAAATTGTTTAATGGCCTTAAGGCGAACAGTTAATCACGCGCTTTGCCTTCGCAGGGTTACTCATGCATTGAAATTACAACTTTAACGTATGCTTCATATATCTGAGAGCAGATCGTAACATTGCCCTAGCTTTTCTATCAGGAGTGCAACCAGACAAAACCATTTCTTCATATACAGACGGCACCTGAAACCAAGAAATAAACCTCAATATGGTATCCAAAATTCTGTAAGTAAGCCCAGAAATCATATGAGCAAGAAACCAGCGGTCGGTGTGGTAGTAAGAGTCTACTACTGTTTAAAGTCTAAGCTAAAAAGAGGACCTCTTCCATACTGTTGAGAGGCTAGCTACACCCTCCAATTCTAGAACTCATGGGAACAAAGTGTGCAATGACATCATACACAACCAATGAAACACTCCAATTCCAGGACACTACTCTCCTGGGAAAGAAAGGGGGCAATAGGATCACACACAATGCTTATTTCCTTCTTTCTTTAGTGTTTTCCGTTCATCTTAGACCCAGTTGTTTGGGACTGTTGATGCAAGGATCAATCAGTCATGGCCCATGGTGCAAGAGGAAAAATAATACCATCAAGCTATAAATATTTAAGATTCTAATTGGTCCGTGAATTATTATGTGCACCGTGGATTTGGTTAGATAATAACAAAATGGGTAAGGGATGCAACACAACTACCAAGCCATTCAATATTGCATAAGACAATGGTTAAAACATAACTCAAAGTTCAACTTATCATCATGGAAAAGTGTTAGGTGTCGCTGAATTGTTATGTGCACTGGGGATTTGGTTAGACTAATAAGATAGCTGGGACAATTCTATTTTTATCGAGACAACTACAAACCATCCAACATTTCATAAAACAATGGCACAATAGAATTCACCTAGCTGGGAAAACACAAAGCTCAAGTGATCATCAAAGGAAAGTATTAGGTAATTCGCACAAAATCAGAGAAGAGCCAACTGATGAGGGCTTCTGTGTGAAGTCAGTGATTGGTAGTCATATAGGCATTTAGTCTTCTTGTTGGATGGACTAGCGAGCCTTTAGATCACGGTGTCATTATGCACCCATAGTCGGATCAACAAACAATTGAAAAACAAAAGGAGAAAGGAATGATGCTGACAACAGAAGGATCAAAATTTAGCTGTTTTAATTTTGCCCTAAAAGTCAAGGATGTCTGTAGAAGAATTTGGGACTCATAGCTCTAAGTTTCTATTTCATTTTGTTACAATGTCTTAGTAATACTTATATTTTTACAGGGATAAAAGGTTTCATATTTAGGAAATTAAGTACCTTAATGTACTTTTTAGTTTTTTACACTTATGGCTTCTTGTCACTTTCTAGCTTTATAATTAGCATGGGGAAAGTAGATTAGAACTTCTTTGAGTTGTTTGATGTAAGTTTCTCTGAGTATGACGATTGTGGCTCTGAGGTATGATGCCCAAGGATTTTAATTGTGGAGTCTAAAATCAACTTTCCTTTCTTCCCACCAATTTTTTCAATTAAACCCCAATTTATTTTACCAGATTACACCTTATATGATCAATTATAGAACCCTTCATCCTGATTCTACATGGGTAGCTCCAGTCCACAAGTTATCTTCAATTAAACCCTAATCTATTTTACCAATCTAAGCCCTTTTTGTGTAATCATTTATAGGACCCCTCATGCTAGTCCTACATCGGTAGCAGCTCGAGGCTGCTGCAATCAATTCGGTACCAGAGCAAACTTCGTTCCATCAACTTACACTACAACATCATCTAATGTTCATAAGTACAATTCATAGCCTAGAAGTCCCTTTGTATTTGACTTTTCTGACCTCATTTCACCCTACCTTTAGCCAACCATTAACTCTAAAATCTAAAGCCCCCTTCCATATTGCCATGAAACCCTAAAACATAACTATCAACTAGGTTATGTCCATCACAAGATCAATTATTGGAGCCCTCATCCTTGTTACATTAGTTGGAGAAATGCAACACATCAAGGAAGCATGGTATTATGTATAGACTTTGGGGCAGCCAACAGCACTCATATCTGGTATTTCAAGCAATATAACAAGTAACATACCTTATCAAACTTTTCAACACGAATCAGAGCTTTCATAAGTGTTGTATATGTAACCACATCTGGCTTCACGTCCTGCAGTTAGGGGACCCAGTGACGTATAATTAGGGCAATAATTTCAGGTTCGGTACAAAGTAAAATAAATGAACAAATAAATAAACGACTGAACAACACTAACTAGTACTTACATTTTCCTTCATGTATTGAAGAACTGAAAATGCTTCAGCATCTCTCCTATCCTCGCCAAATGCATTTATCAAGGAATTCAGAGCTAAGAGGCTAGGCTTTAGACCATCTGCTCTCATTGCCCTAAATGCGTTCAGTGCTTGCTCAGACAAGCCCTATAAGGACAGAAATGGAAGATTAAGCACAAGTTTTACCAACAATAAGATAATACGTCCAAGCATGAGTATTAAACTAGAAATGTAAGAATGAGTGGCCCAAAATTATCACTTTACTCATTTCTACTTGAACCTCCTACTCTTCATGTAGCCATGAAGTAAGGCTGCTTTATGTGAAGAATAAAAGCAAGCAATGAGTCAAAGATTCTAACGTTCTAGATGAGGTGTTAATGAGAAAAGCTTCCCAACAGGCCAGAATATGATAATAACACTATGAACAGGCCTTGTGGCAACAAAATCCAAGGTAACTACAGGCATAGCAACACAAAAGGAAGTTACAATTTTTTTATTGGTTATCTAAAGTTCAGCGACAGAAATGAAGCAAAAGTGCAAAGTTAGTGACATCAATCGTCTGTCTTTCATGTCCATCTACAATGAAACAGGCAAGTCAGACGTTTGACTATACATCATGGATATACATGTTCTTGCAACTAAAAGCTTCTGTGATATTCTTTACGCAACTTCCATTTATACACTAGCAGGGTGGAAGGAAAAAAGCAATACAGTTATGCTATATACTGTTGACACAACATCAGTTGAAAAGATATAAACAAGTCATGGTTTGTTGTCAGAGCAAAAACGTACCCTCTGTGCGTAGGCATTTATCAAAGCGTTATACATAGTACAAGATGGTCGCAATCCAGAAGACTTCATATCCTCCATGCACTCGATTGCATCAGTAAATCTCCCTGATTTCCCATAAATATCAACAAGAGTAGTATACGTTATAATATTTGGCGATAATCCCTGACTCCGCATATTCCCCAACAAGTTCTTCACACCATCCCATCTCTCCTGCTCCCCGAACAAATGGATCATAATGTTAAACGTAGTAGTACATGGCGAGAGCCCTTTTCCTATCATTTCCTCAAACAACTTCTCTGCTACATCATGCTTCCCTGACTTACAATGACAATCTATAAGCGTATTCCACGTAACAATATCCGGCTGTATCCCCTCAGAAACCATCCTATTAAAAGTATCCATAGCATGATCAAGACAATTAAACTTCCCAAACGTATCAATCATCACATTATAAAAATGCCTATCAGGGCGAACCCCACAATTCTTCATTTCCTTTAAAACCTGAAATGTTTTCTGCCACTCCCCTTTATCCCTATAACTGGCTAAAATCCTACTAAACACATACGCATTCGGCTGCACGCTGCCCTCTTCCATCTCCTTTAACACAATCCTTGCACTCTCCCATCTCCCTGCATTTGCATATGCATCGATCAACAAGCTATAAGTACGCTCGTCTGGTGAAACCCCACTTGTTTCCATCTCGTTTACAATAAATTCAGCATCTTTCAACAACCCAGCTTTCACATATCCTTTAAGTAATGCATTATAAGCTCTAGTCCTTGGCTTCAAACCATTATCCTTCATTTCCTCAAAAACAGCTTCAGCTTCAGTTGTCCTCCCTGAATTCCCCAAAGAAGATATAACAGCCACTAGTGTTGAAGTTCTCACACTCAATCCATTCCCTTGAACAATCCCTAGAAACTCCATGGCTCGATTCGCATCCCCACCTTTCGCAAACCCAACAATAATATCATTAGCTAACTGCACATCAATCTCAAGCTTGTCAGCTTCAATTTCTTTATAAATTCTTTGCAAAAATACTGAATCTATCCGGTTAGAGCGAGTGAGTGACTGAATTATCAAACTATAATTCACAAAATCAGAAGGGTAACCATCTTGGCGCATTCTAGAGATCAAATTCAAAGCTTTCTCAAAATCATTATTCCGCGCGCACGCGCTAATCAACGCGTTGTAAGTTAACGGCGTTAGAGTTTGCTTCTGCGATAGCAGAAACGCTTCGTACAGCTTCTCGGAGCGGCCGAGCGCGTGGATGAGGATAGAGTAGAGAAGCTCATAGGAGAAACAGAGGTTGTGCTTTTGCAACCATGAAACGACAGCGTACGCGAGGCTAATAGAGGAGGAGGAGGAAAGTGATTTCAAAAGAGAGTGCCAGAGCGGACCCGGAACAACACGGTACGTTTCGGCGAGCTGGAATTCAACTGGGTCGAGTGAAGTCGGAGGGGCAGATTCGGAATTTTCAGACGAAGAGGAGTCGGAGGAGGAGGAGAGTTTTTGGGAGAGGTAGTCGAGGAGGGGAGTGAAGTCGTAGCGTCGGGCTTGGAGAGGGAGAACGTCGTTTTGGAAGGTGTAGGTTTGTTTTGGAGGAGGAGAATCGTCGGGATTAGTGGTGGTGGTGGAAGGAGGTGAGGTGGCGGAGAGAGGTGGTTGGAGGATAAGGTGGTGGTGGTGGTGGTGGTGGCGGAGGAGAGGAGAAGTGGTGGTGGTGGAAGGGAAGCGAGTAGAGACTGGTGGCGGGAAAAGAAGCATGCTTCTTTTTTGGTGGATGGAGGAGGTGGCTGTACCTTGACCGGAAAAGGAGGAGGAAGGAGGGGTGTCCTTGTTGTTTTATCGGTTTTGGATTTTTTATTTTTGGATTTTTTTATTTATTTGTATTTTTTACTGGTGGTGGTGAAGCAGGGGAGGAGAACTGGAGAAGAGATATTTTCCCCCCTTTTCTTACACGTGCGAACGGTGGCATTTAAAACATGATAATAAAATTCTCGATTGGATTATATCCAAGTTTACATTATCAAACTTAATTAACAAATAATTAGTTCGTGGCCCAATAATAAATTGACAAGAAAATAAATTAGAAATAAAACTAACTAATTTATAGAGTTAATTTAAGTAATAGAAAAACAAAAACTAGTGTGTTAGGAGGAAGAAACAAGACATTTGAGAGAGAATTAGAATAGAGATTGATGATAATTTATACTAAAAATACCTTTGTCATTCTTTATATTTTACATATTATTTAGTTTCATCCATTGGGTATTAGGGACATTACAATCCAAGTACGATTGATAATGCAAAATAAATAATGCAAAATAAATACCTTAAGGGTATTAGGGACATTACAATCCAAGTACGAGGGACCCACACAAGGCATCCCGCTAGATCAAGCAGTCACAACATGGACAATCAGCCATACTATGGTCAAACGGCTCCCGCAGCCTTCAAGAAGTCAAGCGGCCTTCCTAAAGGTCAAGCGGTTACAATGGCTATCCAGTAGTCAAACGACCACCATGTGGTCCAACGACTACCCTATAGCCCAACGTTCATGACCTGGTCAAGCGGCCTATGGTCAGGTAAGTACATAGTACCTTCTTTACTTTTATGGGCCTATCGGTAGCGGTAAAAACTAGCGGCACTTTATACACAGGAATAGAGGGCGAGGTTTATAAATACCCATCTCTACTTCCATTCAGGACATGCCTTGCCTGCATTCACACTAGCCATAAAAGCCCAGTAGAAACCCAATACCGATAGACCTAATCATCTCATACACATACTGACTTGATCGTTGGAGTGTTTACGCCGGAGACCTCCTCCGGCGCATTGCAGGTACTCGGAACACAGTCGGGCCCTCTCCAACAGAACCCTTTTTTACCAATTAGCCATCTCCCTAAGATCAAGGAATATCATTTTGCTGCTTCCATTGAGAGCCTTAGTTGCTTGAGTGAGCAATCCTCTAGACCTAAGGACTCCACAATCTTATCTTTTCTTCCTTTAATCTAAAAGGTTGCGATGACGTCTAGTCAAGTCTTTCCACCATTTCCACCTATTCTCTCTATAGATAACCTCACTCATTCCACTCAAAATCTTTCAACTTTCCCTTTTTCGGCCTCAACTGTGGTGACACCACAAGGCCCTAGAATTCCTCCGGTTAGCCGATCCTTAAATTTCTTTGAAAGCCAGGGATCTGGATTATACACGTCCACTTCAATTGGACCAAGTGTGGCCGGTGCCGTCTTGCCTTCCATTGAAGATAGGTTTACCGCCCTCAGCGAAAGAGTAGACGCCTTGGTGAATTTACTCACTAGTGGAAATTCGCAACAAAATCAGATGTTGCCACCGCCCCAGGCACAGTATCCTTTGCAGCCCAGAATTGCTTCACAAGTAATACCAGCGCAACCTTATTATGACCCTCCTCCCTGTAGGGAACATAACGGTGCACTTGCCGAAAACTGACATATCTCAAATGAACGATCAGGCCCCCCTTCAGCCTGAAGGGAGTCTCGTACGGTTCATGAACAGGCCAATGGCGCCCACAGTCAAACAGCCGGGTATAATCCAAAGACTGGCCTTTCCCAACAAGAAACCAAGAAACGCGACAGGAAGAGGAGTGAGTCTCCCGATTCTCAAGCGTCTAGTAAGAGTCATCATCGTAATGACCGCAAACCCAAACGGACTTGATCCCCATCGGTCGAGAGCCGTAAGAAGAAGGACAACCGACCAGAGCACCCACTCACCTTCCGGGTGAGGAAGCATCCTGTAAGCCGTAGATTTAAAGTTCCTAGGGAAGTTTATAACGGCACAACTGACCCATCGGTTCATCTCACTCGAGTGAAGGATTGTGTATCTATTTAGTCTAGTAGTGATGAGACCTTGTGTTAGATTTTTATCTTGACCCTCTCTAGGATTGCCCGAATTTGGTTCGAAGGGCTACCCGCAGGTTCCATAGATAACTTTGCACAGCTGGAAACCAAATTTCGGAGCAGATTCAGCACGACCATTCCCGTAAAGAAAACCGCCGCCGCCTTGTTCCAAGTCAAACGAGGGACGAATGAATCACTCAGAGACTACGTGAATCGCTTCAACACAGAAATCACTCTCATTACGGAGGTATCCGTGGAGTTTGCCATAGAAGCTCTGAAACAAAATTATCATTACGTGAAGTTAGAGGATTCACTGATGATGGATCCACCAAAAACCATAGATCAGCTGCGGATTCGGGTCCACAACCTTGCTGACATGGAGGAAGTTGACTACCAACGTGGAATTCCCAGAACCGACAGCACAAAGGCTCCGACGCCTAAGACGACCACACCCAGCAAGCAGACGGGCCGACAGTCCAACTTTCGTAAAAGGAAGCCCGCAGACAACAAAAGAGATGATGTCAAAATCACTCCACTTTCGATATCCCTGACGGAAGTGTTATCCATCATAGAAAAAAGGAAGTTGCCGGTTCATTTTCTGAAAAATAAACCTGGCATCTCAATGGGGCCCAACAACAACCAGTATTGTTGATTCCACAAGGCACTTGGTCACGACACGGAAGAGTGTCGAACGTTGAGACGCGCCATCGAAAGATTGATTTATGATGGCTATTTGGGAAAATATGCCCTCAAGGCAAGATCCCAGGCTCCCGACGGCCGTACCAATGACAACCGAGGAAACAACTGACATGCTGGACCAGCTGGTTCACATGCCGACAGGAATTCCAAGGGGAAGGAAGCAATGGTGTCAACTGACCTAAATGGAGCACTTATGATTAATATCATTGCTGGCGGGACTCAATCTATTGAAGAGCCCTCCGCTAGCTCCAAACGAAAAAGAAATGATTTTTTGCGGGATAATATCGGCCTCAGCCCGCTTGATCGGATGGTGATATCCTTTACCTCTGAAGATGAACTGGGTGTGTCCTACCCTAAGAACGATGCTCTAGTGATCGTACCCATGATTGGCAATCATGGGGTCAAACGGACACTAGTTGACAATGGCAGCGCGGTTAACCTGATCTCCCTTATGGCGTATACGGCTATGGAGCAGCCAGAATCTGAACTGATTGAATGCCAACGTCCCATCGTTGGCGTAGATGGAATCCCAATTCCAACAACTGGAATCACTCACCTTCCGGTATATTTCCGAGAAGATAGCTCCAAGCAGACAGAGTAACATATGTTCGTAATTGTAGATCTCGATCTACCCTACAATGTCATCCTAGGACGGTCATTCCTAAATTCCTTTGGAGCCGTCGTCTCTCAAAAACATCTAAAGCTTAAGTTTCCCTCGTGGGATGGCGTTGTCACTCTGAAGGGAGACCAGAACTTAGCGGTCGAATGTTACCTCATGATGACCAGAGGTCTCACCGACTGCTATGTTTGTGTGGCGGATGATCCGTTCGAGCAGGACGGTGAGAGGCGAGCGCAACCGTTAGATAAAATGGTAATGGTCCCAACAGAAGGGGACATGACCAAGATTTTTTTAGTGAGCGAAAAGCTTACTCCAAGTGAGTGCCAGCAATTGCAAACACTCTTAAGCAAATGTCAAGGGGAGTTTGCCTAGACATCATCCGACATCCCCGGGCTCTCTAAGGAGGTAGCTGAGCACCACTTGAATGTCAACCTAGAAGTGAAGCCGGTGCAGCAGAAACGGAGCGCTTTCTCAAAGGAGAAAGTCGACGCCATTGAGAGAGAAGTGGCCAAATTATTAAGCGCCAAGTTTATTCGGGAGGTGCAATACCCCTCATGGCTGGCCAATCCTGTAGTGGTCCTCAAACCTAACGGTGAGTGAAGAATGTGCATCGACTTCATCGACCTTAATGAGGCATGTCCCAAGGATTGCTATCCGCTCCCACGGATAGAGCAACTGGTTAATTAGACAAGGGGCTACGGATATCTTAGCTCGTTAGATGCCAATTCTGGTTACCACCAAATTCCTATGGCAATTGAGGATGAATAAAAAATGGCATTCATCACTCCAAAAGCCACTTACTGCTATCGTGCAATGCCATTTGGGTTAAAAAATACCAGGCCCACCTTTCAGCGGATGGCCAACAAAATCTTTAGAGCTCAAATTGGCTGGAATTTGGAAGTGTATGTTGATGATATGCTTGTTAAGAGCATAAGTTTCCAGGAACACTTGCAGGACTTGCAAGAAATCTTTGACGTTATACGCCAACACGACATGAAGCTTAATCCCAAGAAGTGTATGTTCGCATTTAAGAAAGGGAAATTTTGGGGGCATATTATTAGCCGGGAAGGGGTCCAACCTAACTCGTCAAAGCTTAAAGCCATTCATGACATGGTCGCCCCACGCAATGTCAATGAGGTTCAAAGGCTGACAGGCAGGGTAATTGCCTTAAGTCGATTCATCGCCAAATAAGGCAAACACTATCTTCCATTTTTTAAATTAATTCGGAAGCAAGCAATCTTCGAATGGATAGCAGACTGCGAATGAGCTTTTCAAGAACTCAAAGAATACCTCTCTTCAGACCTACTATTGACACGGCCTGAAGAATGGGACACTTTATTCTTGTATCTAGGAGTGGCTGACGAAGTAGTAAGTGCCGTGTTGGCACGAGATGTGGATGGCATACACAAGCTCATCTGCTTTGTCAGTCACATCCTAAAGGATGCGGAGGTGAGATATTGCCCTATTGAGAAAGTAGCGTTTGCCTTGATACAGGTAACACGAAAGATGACGCGCTACTTCCAAGCACATTTAGTTATTTTCCTCACCAACCAACCATTAAGGAGAATCTTCCGTAGACCGGAGACTTCCGGCAGGATGGTCATTTGGGCCATTGAGCTTGAGCAATACGGATTGCGGTACCAGTCCAGGCCAGCTATTAAAGCCCAAGCACTGGCGAATTTCATCGCCGAATGTACCTTCACCGACAGCTCTCCAGCGGATCTATTGTAAGAAGGAAAATAGGAATCAAACCCCCCATTTCTTGAAACCCATGGAGACAAATGGGTCATCTTTGTTGATGGAGCCAAAAATCAATAAGCAGTTGGCGCAGGAATCATCATTTCCGGGCCTGATGGACACAAAATGCGATATGCTCTTCGCATTCTGAAACCTTTGTCCAATAATGCTGCAAAATACGAGGCACTTTTAACAGGCCTTCCTATCGGTGAGATCCTGAGCGCCAAAAGGACTCACGATGTGGGTAAATTAGAAGATCCATATCTAGTAATCCGTGGAGACTCCAAATTGATCATTGACCAAGTCAACGACCGATCCCAGGCCAGAGATCATACCATGATACGGTACCTTGCAAAGGCACAAAAGTAACTCCAGCGTCTCCAAAAAGAAGAGATACATGTTAAGATTGAGCACATCCCTCGAGAGCAGAATGAGGAGGCAAATGAGATTGTAAAAATTGCTGCCAACAGCACATCGCTCCTACCACCTGACGTAGTGGTTGAGGAGATTATGTGGCCATCATTCATGGAGGAACAACTCTCTTTAAGCATTGACGCCAACAATGATTGGTGCACACCAGTCATGGACTGGCTCCAGCACGAACGCTTACCCACCGACGCAGCCGCCAAGAAGAAAATACTCAAACGGGCCAGTAAGTGCCTAATCCACAATGGTGAGCTCATCCGGAAATGTTTCTCCCATCCTGCAGCGAAATGTGTGGCATAAGCTGAAGGACAATATATCCTGCGGGAGATTCACGAAGGTGTTTGCGGCATGCATGTGTCGAGCAATACCGTGGCCACACAAATTTTACGGGCAGGCTTCTATTGGCTAACAATCCGAAGGGATTGTGATACCTTTGTCAAGACATTCAAAAAATGTCAAGAATTTGCCAGGATCCCACGGCAACCAGTGACAGAAATCTCTGCTATCGTGGGACCATGCCCCTTTGCAAAATGGGGAATAGATATTCTCAGTCCTTTCCCAAAGACCGTCAGGCAATTAAAGTTCGTTATTGTAGCCATTGACTATCACACCAAATGGGCTGAAGCAGAAACGGTCCCTATTATCACGGCGGAAAAGGCTTGGCTTTTCTTCATAAACCAAGTCATTATGAGATTTGGAATCCCACGAATCCTCATCAGTGATAATGAAACACAATTTACTAGCGCTTACTTCCAAGATCGTTGTCAAGAACTAGGCATCGAACAACGCTTGTCTGCCGTGGCACATCCGCAGACGAATGGTCAAACGGAGGTCACCAACCGCACCATCCTTAGCGGAATTAAGAAAAACTTGAAAGGCGCCTGAAAGAAATGGGTCGATGAGTTAACACACGTTATGTGGGCTAACCGGATGACTCCCAAGACGAGCACCGGAGAAACTCCCTTCATAATGGCCTACGGCACTGAAGCCGTCACTCCTGTGGAAATAGGAGCATTAAGCCTTCGAGTGGAGTATTTCAACGAAGAGCTCAATGAAGCCAAACTATGGTCAAATCTTGACCTACTGTCTGAGTTAAGGGAGCAGGCGTCCCTCAGAAGCTTACACTATAAGCGAAAAATGGCCAAGTACCATAACCGCTGGGTGAAAGAACGCCTCCTAAAAGAGGGAGACCTTGTGCTATGCAGCAGACAGGCCGCCGACCTACTAATGAGAAAACTTAGCCCAAACTAGGAAGGACCTTATCGGGTCACGAGGGTTATCGGCAAAGGAGCCTACCAGCTGAGCTTAACGACACTCTGCTGCCTAACCCATGGAATATCCAAAACTTAAAATTGTTCCATTCAAGAGTAGAGATCCTGTTTGTATCCATCACTTGAATTAATGCAAAGGTATATTTTCTATCCACCTCAAGCATAATCATTGATAAACATGCATACATGCACAAAGCATAAGCATGCATAACATACACTATCTGCCAAGATTCATCTTGTCCCTAGTTGGCAAATGATAGCAGATAACATACTCATCTGCTAAGATTCATCAACTAGTCCCCCAGCGGACAAATGATAGCGGATAACATTGCATGCAACATCATCCATATGTGCATGTATATATCTTCATCATCTACCAATATCCATCTTCCAGTCCTTGAATGGACAAATGGTAGCGGATGATCTTAACATCTGCCGAGACTCATCTTCCAGTCCTTAAGTGGGCAAATGATAGCAGATGGTTCCAGTAATCAGCCAAGACCCATCATCCAGTCCTTAGGTGGACAAATGGTAGTCGATACCGAAAGGCTCCCAAGATACCCGAGACTCCTGTTATGCCCAATGCAAATGGCGATAGGCTTAGGAGATATTTTTTCCAAAGAAGCCCATTCCGTTGTGATTCCAGATTCCAAAGATAGCCCTTTTCGTTTGCCAAGACGGACGAGAGAATCGGCTAAGGAAGAGAGAACCAACGGTGGAATGGCTCGAGGAGAACATTTTCTTTCCCTAACATGGCTGTGGCTCGGCCTACGGGAAAGTTTTCTAAAAACTTAGGCTTTAGAAAAAATGAAGGCTCCTTAAGATAGCCGCGACGTCACAAGATGGCGAGAGCCTGGCTTATGGGAGTAGAGAAAAGTCAATCCCACTAAGGTCATTCTCGTTCGGACAACAACGGATTGAGCCTGAGGGATGGTGCACCAAAGCTTGTTTAATCTTTATGAAGTGTTTTCCCGTTGCGACAACAACGAGAAAATGCTTCGTAAAGATTCAACAAGCTTCTCCCGCTAGCGGTAGCAACGGGACAACTTTTCGTGAAGACTCGCCAGCTTTTTCCCATTACGGCAGCAATGGTCAACTTTTATCAGACATCATTAACCGAATATCATCATCTAGTTCTTCAGTGGACCAATTGTATCTGCTGAGAAGTATTGGCAAAGACCCGTCATCCAGCCTAAGAAAGGCAAACGGTAGTTAATCAATAGGGAAAAGTACAGTACGTACATGTTCTACACTTTGTCATATTTACTTGCATTATGCAATATCTCAACAATTTTAAAATCGGCATAAGACCCCTTTCCAAATCCTCATGGACCATTGGCGGCCGAAATTGCATAAGCACCTTTCATTCTAAAAGACATGGAGGCATAACGCCTGTCTTTTTGATTTTTTATCATATACATCTATCACACACATTTTGATTACTGAAAAAATATGTCGAAGTATACAAAGAGACTTTGCAGATTGGCGAAGCAGTGCAGCATAAAGACTTTGCGGATTGACAAGCACCAAAAAAGCAGAAAAGCAGTTATAACAGGACGAAAGCTGCTAAAATTCTTATTATTAAAGGATGAAAGAAAACAGATTACAAGAGACCTAATGGTCATTAGTAGGGACGCCCGTCAGGGCATTCCTATACCTATTCAACTCTTCCCCGGCGGATTTAACTCCTCTGAGGGTATTTTCAAGAGAAGCTTTGTTATTCTTCAAGTGATTGATGGTTATCTGCAAATGAGTAATGTAGTCCCCAAGGGCAGAAATAACATCTGGGGCATCGACATCGTCTTCATCAAGGACGTTATCCCTGCGCTCCTTCAGCCCCGTTACCTTGACTTCAAGAAGTTGAATGTCTGCCGTTGCTCAGAGTATTTGGTGCTCTAGCATGGCGGCATCATTGTGAAGGCGCACACTGACGCCCCTCACCCCGTTAAGGAAAAATTGTTTATCTCCGGCATTCATCTCACCAAAAATAAAGCACATAAGTAAGCGAGCAAGAAAAAGTAAGAAGTAGGAAAGTACAAGACATGATGCACGCTCAAGCCTATTTATAGGCACGAAAAGGCACCTGCATTTATTATGGTCAATGGCGCCAACCGGTGTCATTGACTAGTCCCTTCTAATGGACACAGCGCTTGGAATAAAGCGTAATTAATGGGAAATGTAAAAATGCCATTAAGCATTAATGACGCATGCTACAAAGACATCTCTATTAAACGACACAACGGTTGGTCAAGCAGAGCGATTTTTCTTAACAAACACGAGCCAAAAGTCAACAATATTCATTTACAAATAGCCATACGACATCTACACAGGAAAGGATAAAACAAAACAAATTACACTAAGCCGGCGGTTGCCCCGTGGATGAAGACGGTGGTACTGGCGGAGTGGATGGCCCAACAGAAGATTCCCCATAAAAAGGAGGATCATTGGAGCCCTTAGCCTCTAGGAAAGTCACTAAAATCAATGTCGGCAGTCAATTTGTCACAAAAAGGAATGACATCCGTTGACTTAAAGGAGCTTCCATAGCAAGCCCTACAACCATGAAGTATGGCATCAACTTTCCTTTGATACCACATCATTTGGTGAGGAACCTTCTCTAGCTCAGTCTGGAAGGCTGATAGATCTTCTTGAAGTTGGGCCGTCTCACCTTCTTCGACCGCCAACGTCATCAGGAGCCTCTTGCTCTCAGCAGTCAAGCTCTCAATTTTGACTGCATCAGCAACCTTTTTCTCTTTAGCAGCCGTCAGATCCTGACCAAGAGAGGCCTCATTTTCTTTAGCGGTCGCCAGCTCATAGCGAAGGCTGGCATTTTCTTTCTCCAGCCGGCGACTCTCTGCGGTTACCGCCGTAGCCGCAACTAAAGCCTCCTCACGATCCTTGTTGCTCCTCTTTAGCTCGACAGAAAGCCCCTCAATATTCCTTCTAGTATGCTCTTGCAGATAGCGGAGCTGACAGCCGGCAGAAAAGAGACTTGATTGGGCCTCAGCAAACTGATGGCTGATGGTCAAACCCCCAAAAGATTTGTTGGTTTTCAGAGGACAGAGCTCCTCTGAAAACTTAAAACAAAAAATTAAAAGAGATGAAAATATTATAGATAGAAATACTGAAAATTTTACAGATAGAAATTTCTCCAAAAGTTTTTGTTCTACAACCTTGTTTGTAGAACCGCACACAAAAAGACTTTTTTTTTTTTTTTT
>NBIL01125086.1:0-10919 GCA_002752925.1 Viola pubescens var. scabriuscula | reverse complement strand
CGGGTAATTACTTTAGTGGCGTGAATATAGAAGTTGTGCCTCCATCTCGTGCCACGACCCGTGATCTCGGTGCCTTATGGTGCCACGGCCCATGCCATACACCTCTCAACCAGCAGGTAGGCTGTGTTTGCATTTATTTGAATTTGTGTGATGTATCCTATTTCTTGTAATATTTAGAAAATGATAAAGTAGTCCATTTTTTTACTTTCCTTGAGAATTCCCGAGTACAAAACAAACACAATAATGTTACTTTCTCGGGAATCTTAAATCTCAACCAAACACAAAAAACTAACATTCCGCTCAATCACTCTCCCGGGAGAGTGATTCCAAGGAGAAAAGTAGAATTTCACCGACCAAACGCTACCTATGTGTACTGTATAATTTTCAAGGAAAGCAGCCCCCTCCCCGCTTCTTCTTATCTTTCCTCGTTATTTAAAAGCCTCGTTTCAAATCTAACTTCCTTTTTATTTATTTCTTACAAAAAAAAAAAAAGTGCAAGATTTTGGTTCATACCTATTTCTTTCTAGTATAGAAAAATCACTTATTTTTCATCACCTTTTACCAATGCAGTATGTACTTTCTAGTTTTTCTATACCATATTTTTTATATCTTTTTCTGCATAACTTAAGGTATTTATTATTTCGCCATTCGAGATCTTATTCGGTTCAAATTCGAAATAGTCAGCACTTAATATAGTGACGGGATGTTTCGTAAATTTGTTTTTATGAAATTTCATTTGGATACAACAGCCAAAAATTGTGTACGGAGCCAATTTTCCTTCCTATGTGTGAGCCATAATAAGTGGGCTTTCTGAATGGGTTAAAGTTAAAGTAGTCATGGGTTAGGCTATGATTAATGTCAATGGGATTTTGAAACAACTTCTAAATGGGCCCATAAAATTTCAACAGAAAAAAAAAAAAAATCATTGCATTAAGTTTTCTTGAAAATAAGGGAAAAAACTATTTTGGAAGAATTATACATCATCTTTATACTTCAAGATATGTTCCCAGATAAATAAATTTTGCATAATTAATAATAATAAATAACAACAATTAGATTAATAATTAGGGGAAAGCTTCACTTTAAATTTCTCCAAACAGAACCATGCAAATTGCAATGCAAACACAAACAAACAATACGGATTACGAAGGCCAAGGCATGAATTCACTTTCAAAGAGATAATACGATAACTGCATAATTATTACGATCTAACCCTTAATTATACCCAAATCTTTGCGCGCTAATCTCCCTTCTGATCTTGAATGGAGATCATGATATCGTCGTTAACTTCAAGCCGTGAGCTGAGTCGAAACGCCTTTACGCCTCTCCTCTTCCAAATCTTCCCCGCTGTAAACTCTCATCTTCCTAATATTTTCTGCCACCCTCCTCCTCTCCAACTCTTCTTCTGACAGGGTCTCCTCCATGGTTCGCGGAGAAAACGAGGAATAAGCCCAGGATTCATCCATCAATGCCAGCTTGAACGAAACCTTAGGTTGTTGTGGTGGTGGAGGCAGAGCAACCATGACTTGCTTCTCTCCTTCATCTTCGTGTCCTTTGGTTGTCTTAACCCTCTCCATGATGTTTCTTCCTGGTTTTGACTCTTAGAAGCGATGAATGAAAAAGAAAAAATCCCTAGAAATTGTAACACTTGAATTCCTTTTTTAAAGATTTAGGTCAGGGAAGATGCAACTATTGTAACACTTGAGATTTTTTACTATCGAGGGACATCAATATATAGGGTTTGATCCAAAGTCGGTCTTGATAAACTCTTTTCGGGTACAAGTAAGAAATACTAGAGAAAGTAGGATTAGGAGCTGTAGTCACTAATCAGACTTCCTCTAGGATTATCCAGGTTGGGGCTTGTATTAAAAAAATTGTTGGCCCATCTACAATTTAGTTTGGCCCATTTAAGGTGGAATGCCATCTAGCATACAAAAACTTCCTCTCTTAAAACAAAAAAGGGATGAGGACTACATGAGTGGAAAAATAATACTAGTATTTTTATAGGGAAAAAAAGGGATGCCAAAACAAGAATATACCCTACCCAGCCTTGATAACCTACAATCCAATTTCATAAGGCTGGCGATCAGGCATCTACTCTATCAGCTTCATCGACGATAACAGGTTTCCCTGGTTGCTTTCCCAGCAGATCAGTGAACTCTTGGTAAGGAGACCTGGTGAAGTGCGTTTCCTTCCAGAAATCAGGCGTCAAGAAACCGTAGGTTTTCAGAAGACAATCAAATGTGGCCTGCATTCAAGTAATATATAACCATGAATAAATCAGCAGTGAATAGGTGAAAACAAGGTAATAAACTACGTAAGGAGAGGGATTTCTCATTCCACACAGCAATAGAAAGTCCGTGTCAACAACTTCGTGAAAACAAAGATGCAACTATTTAGAGAAGAATTATACCACATTAAGCAGCTAAAGTCATCTCGTAGCGAGATGCAACAAACACAATCATGTTCACCCTCATCACTAAAGTAAGAATAATGATACGAAAATAGTCAAGTTTCCTGCGGGTATAAAAAATAAGATCTCTGCTGCAAATACACAAGGAAGTTTGTGGTAAACAAATCGACAAACACTGCAGAAAAAAGGCATGGGTCATTTCTTAGGGTCGCTCCAATCACTCTTTGTTTTCCCTAAACACAAAAAACTTATGCACAAAATGAAATGCAAGTACTTTCTATTAGTAATCAGTAACCTCATCAACGAGATGAAACACACACTGAGAACACAAAACACAAGCATGAATAGCTGCCTTCTACTCTTCTACAGTGCCATTGCAAATATAATTGCATATGCTTTGTGAAATCAGAAAGATTTCATAATATAACATTATGATTCGGGAACAAAATGAAACTATCTACTCTATTCTATAGAGCAAGGCCCTGACCTATGCAACCCTCAGAAACCATTGCTTCCGCAAATACAATCATCACAACATTCTTCAATTTCAACTACAATTTTGACATAACCAACCATATGTGACTACTTTAGCCAAGAAATTTAATCAGTAATTCAATAACCGCAGGGTCGATTACCCATATAACCTCATAGAACAGGACAGATAATAGAAAAATATTACCAAGAGCTAACAGAAAAAGAGAAGGAAAAACTTCAAACCTTTACAAAGTTCCCAAGAGTCTTAGTAGACCCTCTGGATGATGTAAACACATCTTCAATTCCGGCAAACTGTAGCACCTTCTTAGGCACGCGTGCAGCAACAATTCCGGCACCTCGCGGGGCGGGCACCATTCTCACGGTCACCGAACCACACTTTCCGGTAACCTTAGACGGCACCGTATGAGGCTTCCCAATCTTGTTCCCCCAGTACCCTCTCCTCACTGGAATCAGCGACAATTTTGCTAGTATAATCGCGCCACGAATTGCAGTAGCCACTTCTTTCGCGCACTTAACACCAAGACCCACATGCCCATTACCGTCGCCAACCACAACGAATGCCTTGAATCGGGTTCTTTGACCGGCGCGAGTTTGTTTCTGCACTGGAGTGATCTTCATCACCTCATCTTTCAGCGATGGACCCACCAAGGTGTCAATTATCTGATACTCCTTAATTGGGAGAGAGTGGAGGTAAATTTGCTCGAGTGACTTGATCTTGCCTTCTCTAACCAATCGGCCTAGCTTGGTGACCGGCACCCACTTCTCTTCCTCCTCGCGGCGCGGCCCACGGCGGCGCCCACCTCGGCCACCTCGCCCTCCACGGTCTCCTCTGCCGCCGAATCCACGGCGAAACCCACGCTCGCCGTCTGCTGGAGGTGCTCTGTCTGCCATGGTAGAAGTAGTGTTTGGGTAGTAAAAGGCGGGAGATGGAAGCGGCAGCGCGGCTATAGGACTGAGCGAAATGAAGAAATGCAGGTTTTTATATGTGTGATCTGTAGGGTTTTTGAGTTTTCGAGTCCGAGACTCTGAACTGAACTGAATTTTTTTTTTCGCTAGATTGTGATGGGCCTATGGCCCATAGTATTTGTAATGGGGCCTGCGGGCCAGTAGAGAGAAGAGAGGACGACAGCAATAAAAGGCTTAAAAGCCTTTTTGCACACGACTTTTCCCTTTACCTCTAATCTCAACAACACTTCAGTTGTCCTTCCTCCACTCAGGACACTCACTGTTCTTTGTAAAGGTACACTACACACCAATCACAACAATGGTCAATTGTTAGCACTACGAATCCAATTATATAAACAAAAAAATT
This sequence comes from Viola pubescens var. scabriuscula, assembly GCA_002752925.1. NCBI lineage: Eukaryota > Viridiplantae > Streptophyta > Magnoliopsida > Malpighiales > Violaceae > Viola > Viola pubescens. Next base: position 6,699 of record NBIL01125086.1, on the reverse strand, counting down.
GGACATAATGTTCGGCGCTAGCTCTAGCAAAACCGCCACCGCCACTGCCGCGACCATCGATTCCGACGACGACCTCCACGCTCTTCTCTCCGAGCAGCGCCACGAGCTCATGGCCGCTCAATCCCTAGAATCGGACTTCGACTTCGCCTTCCAGCTCCAACTGCACGAAGCCATCTCTGCCTCCCTCTCTCAACTCCCTTCCTCCTCCTCAGCGCAACCCGCAATTCCGATAACCGTCACGCCTGCCCAGAACGACTCCGTGTCACCCGCGTCTCTCCTATCCGATGAAATCTCCAGGCTCCAGCAAGAGCTCAAGGACCGGAAGCAATCTGAGGAGGAGATGCGTAGAATCAGGGAAGATCTGCACTGTCGGATGCATGATCAGAAACTCGCGCGGGAAATCCTCGTTATCCCGGAAGACGAGTGGACCGAGTGGGGAGATAATTTTGAGAAACCCTTCGGTGAAGGGTGCTCGAAGAGCGCGGAAGAAGGGAGCCTTAGCAACGACGACGTCGAATTCAGGTTGTATTTCAAGGGTTTGGTGACTGAAGAGTGGGTGGGTGACAGAAAGGCGTATCTTGGGGGAATTGGAGTGGCAATTTGCGACCCTAGAGATAATATAGTGTTCGAGATAAGGAAGCCCTTGATTGGTAATGGAACGGGTAAAAGCGCTGCCGAAGCGAATGCTTTGATTGAAGGCCTCAATGCTGCGCTCGCCTTGGAGCTCAAGAGAATTGTTGTGTACTGTGATTGTTATCCGCTTTATCAATTTGTAAGTTTTTTTGTGTGGTTATTCTGCATTGTGAAATTTGAATTGTTGCTTTATTTAGTTGAACTGATAGGAAACCTAGAAAAATCTCTTAATACTGAGTTTTTCCTGCCGTTTGTGGCTTTGTGTTCTGTAATGTAGATTATTGGGAGATGGCCAGCCAGGCAGCGGAAGGTTGCAACTTTGGTCGATCAGGTTTCTGTTCTTCGAAGCAAATTTTCTTATTGCAATCCAGTTCTTGCTCCTCGCAATGACGTTAAGTATGCATTTAAATTCGCGAGAGATGCGATAATGTCTCAGGTCAATAGGCCTGCTGAAATAAGCCAGAAAAAGACTATTAATGAGACTTGCAGCATCTGCTTGGATGATACGGATGTTGGCCATATGTTTTCAATTGATGGATGCCAGCATCGGTACTGCTTTTCTTGCATGAAACAGCATGTGGAAGTGAAGTTGCTTCATGGGATGGTGCCTAAATGCCCGCATGAAGGATGCAAGTTTGAGCTTATTGTTGAGAGCTGCAGGAAATTCTTGCCCTTTCAATTGGTTGAGAAAATGAACCAACGAATAAAGGAAGCAGCGATTCCTGTCACTGAAAAAGTTTACTGCCCATATCCTAAGTGCTCAGCTTTGATGACAAAAACTGAGGTTTCTGAATATGCTGAAGACTGTCTTGTTGGTGTATCGCATACTGGAGCAAGGAAATGTTTGAAATGCCATGGCCTTTTCTGTATTAATTGCAAGGTGCCCTGGCATAATAATCTGTCATGTGTTGATTACAAAAGGCTACATCCTAACCCCCCTTCAGAGGATCTGAAACTGAAGTCTCTAGCAACAAGGAACCTATGGCGCCAATGTGTGAAGTGCAACCATATGATTGAACTCTCTGAAGGTTGCTATCACATGGTTTGCAGGTAATTTATTATCCTTCCTTTGAACTTTACTTCTTAGAATTACTAAATGAAAATCATTTTGCGAAGATTGTTTAAATTTAAATGGATTTTGAAGTTGCTTACCTAGCAGCAAGTAAATGAGTTGAAGAAGATAATTACCGAGAACCCTCTTTTCTGCTGCTCAGAAGATACTGATTACTTTTCATCAATCTCAAATGTGATTTAATTAGTGAATTGTATGGATATTAGAACTTATGTTAAGGACAAAACTATGGGAAGAGAGACTAAAGCAGATATTACTTCATGGATAGATCTGGGTGTTTGTGTTTGAATTTCCCCATCCTTTTAAGACTTGATTTAAGGCTTGGTGACCCTCTTGCTTAAGTTTGCTGCCATGGAGTTTCCAAACCAAGCCTGTCTATGATTCCTGCCATTATAGACTTTCATAGCACGTTTCTTTATAGTATAAGGGACACCAGGGTAACATGTCTGTCTTCCTTTTTTAATGTTTTACTAACTCGTTTCTAAACCCGTTTATCCTTTTAAACATTTGAATTTCGTCTCTGTTGTGAATGGCATTGTTGTTTGTTTATATATGTCAGCTCCCTCTAAATGCTCATCTGTTTGTGTCTCATGCTTTTGTTTTTTTCCCAGATGCGGCTACGAATTTTGCTATAATTGTGGAGCTAAGTGGCAGGATAAGAAGCCAACATGTGCTTGTCCATTATGGGACGAGGATAATATTTTGCATCGGAACAATGGTGGACAAGACATTGATGAAGAAGACGACGACGATGATTGGCGTGAGTATGTCGATTCTGATTCTGATGACTATTTCTAGACGATACTCAGTGTGCCTTTCCTTCATCCCATTTCCTCTTTTTTTCATGCAGTTTTTAGTTGATGTTAAGAAACATAGCTGCACTAATCTGTATAAATATGCTTGGATGGTTTTTTTTGGTAAGGTATTCTGTTATCCCTGGTACTCCAAATATAAAAAATGGAAAACAAAAGTGTAATGTAACTGATGGTTTTTCCAGCGTTGAAAAAGGAGCACCAGAGACTTAGGTTGGTTTTCCCTACAATGGAATTGATTTTTGGGGAAACAACTATAACATCCTTTAGGTATCCCTCTGTTATCGATCAAGTCCCTGAACTATTTTGGTCATGAAGGTTTTTTTACTTCATCAATTTAGTGATTTTTTAATGTTAATTTTTTATGAAACTCACATAACGCTACTCATTAACAAGTTACAATCTAAACCAAAAAATTAGAATTATTATTTACTTAATTTTAGGGATTCTTTCCAACCAATTCGTTTGGCTGGAAATGAACTCACGTCTCTTCTAGAACTTTACCAAATGTTACTCCTAGCACATTAAAGTTAAACTTATACATTGCTTTCACACAAAACTGAAACGATCAATCAATAAAACAACTAGTGTGACAAAACAAAAAAAATAGAAAAGGAATACACACACCAAGTTCACCAACTCATGTGAATGTTACAAATTGGAAAAGAATAGTAGAATTAAGAAATTGGAAGCCCTAAATTCGGTATCTATCGATAGGGTCTTTGGATAGGAAAGGTTCATGATAGCTCTTCCATGCGTAATCCTCGAAAGAAAATGAGGTAAACCTTCTTGTTTCCTCTTCCAAATTCTGATGGTGGGTTTCTTCTTCTTCTTCTTCTTCTTTTTCTTCATCCGCGTTGCGGTTGTTTTTGGTAATGGCATTAGGAAGAAGAAGGGGAGAGACGATACTTTCCAGCGAAAGAGTCAACAGCACCGACATTGATATGCAGCGAGAAGTACTTCCATCTCCCTCGCTTACTGCTCTTGGCCTTCCTCTCACTTTCTTCAATTCCCCGTTGCTCCAAACCTTTTTAGTTTTATTTGTAACAAAAAAGGGAAAAATTAAGTAGATGGCATATTTCCAAGTTAATTGCAACAATTAGGAATGTATTTATTGAAAGTAAATCTACTCAACATGATAAAGTTCTTAAATCTTTAGTTATCCTATCCATTGAACTAAAAGAACACATTGGCATAATAAGATTACACTAAGTTGAAGTCTTTGAATTATGAAATCCATAAGTCAAATTAATTAATATATTTGTGAATGTGACGTCAATAATAGTTCCAAAGCATTACAATTAAAATTCACCTGAGCAACGTCACCGATCGTAACCATAACCGAGTCCACCTGTGGGCCCATCGTGACCCACCCCGAATCCGCCAGCACCGAATGCTTCTGGATTCCGATTTGATACTGTAACCCGACCACATACGGGTAAAACCGACCCCAGATAGCCGGTTTACTATTGTTTCCTTCTTCCTGCAGGCTCTCATCAATCCACATCAGAGTCCTCAATCGGGCCGGATCCTCTTTCAACGGATTCTGAAACCCAACTGCTCGTGAAAGCGTTTGGATCATCTCCAAACCGAGTTTCTCTAACCCAAGAAACAACTCACGCAGAGAACTTAGACCCAACTCGGATGACTCAGTAAGGCGCTCTGCGTCAAAGCAAAACGACTCGCCGTTTCCGTCGTCCTCGCCTTCTGCGAAACCCAGAGGCCAGTTGTTGGTAGGAAAATATGATCGTTTTTTGTCCTGAGTGAGTTCGAAGAGTGAGAGCGACTCCGACTCCGCCGAGTTAGCGAGTTGGGAAGGTATGTTGTGGTTGGTGAGTTGGAAGAATCCGAGCTGGGAGGCGGCGGAGAGGAGAAGGTCATGGAGGTTCGGGTCGGAGAGAGAGATGAGATGGGGACACAAGGAGGCGAGAGGGGAGCGTCGACGAGTGGGGAGGGAGAGGGTGGGAGGGAGGCGGTGGAGAAGACGTGAGAGAACGTCTGCGGCTGCAGCTGACGCCACAAGGTGGTTATTAGGCTGTGCACACGGCGTTGGCGGCGGAGCTGAGGTGGTGGTGGTTGTGTCCATATTTTGGGCAGAAGAAGAAGTTGTCAGGCTGTTGTTGGTGGAATGAGGCCAGGGAGAGGGGAAATCAAGCGATGGATATATATATTTATTTATTTACAAATAAATGTTAAATTGTTTTCTAGTTAATTACTACTCCCTCTGGCCCAATTTAGTTGACGCCGAGGGAGTAAATACTGAAGTCCCGAAATATTTGACGCCTTCGGGTGTTGTGTAATTTATTTTCCATGCTTTTATGTTTTTAGTCCTCAAACTTTATTTTTAACCAGAAAAGCTCTTGAACGACAAATCATTTTATGCACGAGTATCGCGTCATACGGGGCAAAAAAAGGAACGAAAAAATTAAAGGACCACATTTGAATTTTTTCCTGCACATGGAAAAGAACGTGTCAGAAAAAGTTGTCCTTCTAATCTCTCCTCCTCCGTTTTCAAATGCGAAATAAAATAAGTTTGGTAGATCCGATCACGAAGGCGACCATAGATTCTTGCCGGAAATGACGAGGCGAGCAGAATGCAGCTTACGGCGGCCGGAACGATCACCGGACGCGTCGGCGAGTGGAGGCGCGTGGAGGAGTGGCGGAAGCTTTAGCTCTCCTTTGGCGGCGCGTGGCTGGTCGGAATGGCGCCGTTCCACCTGCTTCCTACTCGAGACGGCCGTTCGCTCCTTTATGTGGCGGCGGTGAGAATAGAAAATAATGATAGAGGGTGTGTTTTTCCGGACAAAGTAAAAGCGAAGAAACCCATTCAAAATGAAAAAAAGAGAAGGACATGAATAAAAATTTGACATGGGGTCCATTTTCTTAAAAAATGTGTTCACTCCCTTGGCGTCAAATAAATTGGGCTAGAGGGAGTAGTATTAATTAACGCAATAGCCAACACTATTTTTGTTGGAACGGTAAGCGACTAATTCATCTTAATTAAAATCTCAAGTTTTTAAAAATCGATAACATTCGAACAAGATTAATTTAATATCACGAAAGAATTGAGAGGATTAAAAAAAGTCAAAAATTAATTAATGCAATAGTATTTGATGCCACTAAATGATTAAAATAATACGGTTGAGTAAGCAGACTGTTATGACTTATGAGTAAATGGACAAAATTAATAACGTGTATACTAGTGTTGAATGAAATTGACATTTGTAAGGACACGGTTTTGCAAATAATTAAAGCATCAATTTTAAGTGCAAATTCGATTTAAAATAAAATAAAAATTGAGTGGATTGTGAAGACCACTTCAATTTGACAAGTCAGAAAAAAGAATACTCTGCCTTCCTGACCTATATACACGTGTGCCAGGCTTAAACTATTTGTTTTTCTATATTTAATAAATGAAAGATTAGCTGGGTTCCATTTGAATAGACTAAAGCTGTAAATTACTAGTATTTCTTTTGTTTTAATTTTATGGGATTGTAAATCCAAGAAAACCCGTGATCTCTGTGCTGTGGTGCGACACTAGAGAGTGGGTTTCTGCTTGCATGTTGCCTGGAAAGTTGTTGTGTTGTGGACCAAGTATTTGTCATTGTAGTTTAGATTGTTGGATGGTAGTAAATTGGTAATACTTGATCTAAAATGATGAGCTTCAACTTGGAACTGACCATAGATATCTTAACTATATATATTGTATAGGACTCAATCAATTAAAAATAATGGCTCAAAATTGATAGGTTTCATTAACAGAGCTCAAGCTGTTGATCTACATGACTAAAAGTTGCCTTACTAAACTATGTAAAATTGATTGACAAGCAACTTTTTTCACACAGGACTTTTAACAAACATGTAAAATGCATTAAGAAAACGTAATCAAAACAGGAAAAGATCGAAATTAGAGAGCCAATAAATTCCGTTTCACAATTTCAACAAACAATTACATAACAAGTTCTAATATCAAAGACAGACACGAATCTAAAAAAGTTCCAATCCTAAACCCACATATCATCTATTCTAAGCCCTTTCACCCCTGATTCTTCTGGCGAGCTGAATGTCTTTGGGCATGATTGTGACCCTCTTGGCATGAATCGCGCACAGGTTAGTGTCCTCAAACAGCCCAACCAAGTACGCCTCAGCTGCTTCTTGGAGTGCGGCCACGGCGCTGCTCTG
>NBIL01125020.1:0-14129 GCA_002752925.1 Viola pubescens var. scabriuscula | reverse complement strand
CTTGGGGAAATCACTCTCTACCAAGCAAATCGTGGAATTGGCATCAAAGGGTGCCCAAAAAGATGCAATCAACGTTGTTCTGACATCCAAAGATGTGTCTGTTGAAGATGGAAAGAGGGTTTTTGAAACGGCGTCGTTTCGGAAAGGATGGATGGTTTAAGTGTGAAACGGCGCCGTTTCACGCAAAATGGGTCTGCCCGATTTTGCGACCCGTTTCGAGCTCAACCCGGTTGGTTTCTGCCTATGTGGCGTGACAAGTCAGCAGTCAGTGACGTGGAACGCCACGTCAGCAAACAGACGGAAAAAATGGATGGCGGTAGAGTGAGGGATGTAATAAATCATTCGATTGGAGTGGAGGCGATAAAATAAGTTAAAAAAAATGGAGGCTTAAAAAAAGACAATCAATTGGACTGGAGGGACTAATTTTCGGTTTTACGTGCTTATTTTGACCTAACACATATACTAATTTTAATCATTCTACACAAATATTTATAATTTTTACCATAAAATTATCCGTAATTACATGAGATATAACAAACTCCACTCATTTTCTCTTTTAAAAAGTGGAGCATCAAGTAAAAATTCAAAAAAGTTGCATTGAAAAATATAAAATGACAAGTAAATCAGAATAAACAATTAAAAATGGAGGGAGTGTATAAACTTTATGAAATTACTAACTAATGATATTTTGACACTTGTTCCTTGAATAAATTACGGAGAATATTCTCGACGGATTATAAACTTTTTTACCGAAACTTTTGTCGGGAATGGAGTCTTGACTTGAATCACTCAACCCGAGGAATTGTTTTGGGAAATTTGAGCGGAACAAACTACTTTCCAGTATACTCCCTCTATTCTAAATTACCTACCTCTTTTGGCCTAGCACATATACCAATTTTAATCATTGTACATGATTTTTTATAGTTTTTAGTATGAAATTATCCTAGTTATCCTCGTAAAATTATATGAAATATCATACACTTTACTCATTCTCTCTTTTAAAAGGTAGGGCGTCAATATAAAAACTCAAATTCTTTGCATTGAAAAATACAAAATGACAAGTAAATAAGAATATTCTTTTTCCTCAAAAGAGGCAAGCGATTGAGAACGGAGGGAGTGGTAAATATTTGACGCTTCCGCAACATGTTCGTTTAAATTTCCCTTGGTACGGTAGTGTAACTTTCCTAATAGAACTTCTTGGAAACGTTAGTACGTGATGGAATACATGTCTTCGAAATTGTTTGAATCGGTTTTAATCGAGTAATCTTATATTAGATAATGAGATTATTTGTTAATGTTATAACTTGTTTGTTTGGTTGCTTCTACGATTTAGGTAGGATTTGGAAGTTGGGAGTTCAACTTGAATTTTAGGGTAACACTTGGTCGAACAAGCTAGTCAGTGGATAGGGGTGTTACACTAGTGCAGGGAACAATAAAGAGATTTGTTATTTTCTACTCCCTCCGTTTTTTAATAAAATGTCGTTTTCCTACGGATTCTTACTGTTCATAATACTTGTTATTTTATCTTTTCCGAAGCGTATATTTTATGTAAATTATAATTTTTTTTTATGCATCAACCCAATTTAACGATGGTGTGATAATTTGGGTAGAAATTACGAGTAAAAATAAAATAATGTGGAATAAAATAAAATATAAAATTATTGTTATACGAATTCTTACTATTTCAAAACGACATTTATTAAAAGATGGGGAGTATTAATTCACCCCAATATCTTAAATTCTTAATAGATATACAATGATATTATATCAAGCACTTAAAAAGTTCATCCTCTGTACTTTTTTTCTTCTAATATAATATTTGTATAAAAATCTCTTAAAATTTGAATTATGTAAAAAGGGTTGAAATAAAAGCCCATCTCAATAAGACAGTCCAGTCCAGACCAAGCCCAACTGAAGCTCAAATTTGTGGAAGCCTGCCACCGTACACACCAGAGCAGAGCCGAGCTGTTACGCATAACGAGAAGGACAATAGAAGGAAGATTTAGGTTTCCTTTAAACGGCTCGCAACGACCTTTCTGCCGTCGTTTTGAAGAGGTAAAGCAAAATCCCTTTCTCGTTACGATCAGGGTTTTTGGCTTCAGATCCACCCTCCGTCGTCGTTTCAGTAAATTAATTCCCCTTCTCCAGGTTCGTTTACAATCCCTTCCCCATTCTTTCTCCATCTTCCTCCGACGCCGTTTCACTGTCTCGTTCACACCATCGTCACCTTCCTGCATTACTCCTCCATCTCACCTAGGGTTTTGTAAAATTATTGTGCTTTTTGGAATGTCTAATTTCTTGTTAACAGGTGGATGGATGCAAATCCAGGGCCGATTGACCCGTCTATCCTGTACGATCAGGACAAGCATGTCTCCGCCGCCGTTTGGGACGGCCAGGTGCGGTGTTCTACCTCTTTACTGTAATTAAGCTTTAATTTCATGTTTATGGGTTGAATTTCGTTGGTATTAAAGTGGGCATTGAATGTGCAGGAGCGCGGTGCGCTTCGATGCCATGAGCATACTTCAAAGTTGGGGGAATGGAAGCTGACCACGAAGCAGATTGAGCTGGTGGAGAAAGCTGGGTTTGGGTATCTAAGGAAGATACCTGCTATTAGTCTCGATAACCCTCTCATCTCGGCTCTAGTTGAGAGATGGAGGAGGGAAACCAATACGTTTCATTTCACTGTTGGTGAAATGACAGTTACTCTGCAAGATGTTGCATTGTTGCTGGGACTCGCCATCGATGGGAAGCCTGTTATCGGGTTAACGTACACCACTTGCAAACCTGTGTGCGAATGGCTTCTCGGAAAGGTGCCTGATTCGAACTATGCCAGTGGTGGGATGGTGAAGCTAAGTTGGCTGAAGGAGTTCTTCTCCCACTGTCCAGAGAATGCACCTATTGAAGAGGTTGAGCGCTGCACTCGTGCTTATCTTCTGTATCTTGTGGGAAGTACCATTTTCTCCACTACAACCGGAAATAAGGTTCCTGTAATGTACCTTCCATTGTTTGAAGATTTTGAAGAAGCTGGGAAGTTTGCTTGGGGAGCAGCAGCATTGTCCTTCTTGTATAGAGCTCTTGGAAACGCATGCGTCAAGTCTCAAAGTACCATTTGTGGCTGCTTAACACTGTTACAGGTTGTTTATATTTAAAGTTTATTTATTTTTTTAGCTATTTACTTCTTCTTTGGTCTGATGCTATGATAATTACCTTCAACTGTTCAATTACAATGCTGATATTGACTTATTATTGCTATTTGTAGTGTTGGAGTTACTTCCATCTGAATGTGGGCCGCCCCAAGCTCAATCGGGACCCCATCCATGATCATTTCCCATTTGTACTTAGGTGGAAGGGTAAACAAAGTGGGCCAACTACAAATCGTGATGTAGTCTTTTACCGCAAGGCATTGGACTTATTGAAGCCATCGGATGTAGGGTTTTACTCTTTCGTTATTCAGTTTTCCTTCCACTTGATTCAGTAGAAAGTTGTAACACAGTAATGATGTTGTTGATGTGTAGGTGGAGTGGCTTCCGTACAAATACATGGACAGTACAGTAATACCTAAAGATATAAAACATACTTTGATTTTAGGAAGGTCAAAAACGATGCTCATATGCTTTGACAAGGCGGAAAGGCATCTTCCTAATCGCTGCCTAAGGCAATATGGCTTGTTTCAATCAATTCCAGAAGATGTGGAGAAATGGTTGAGGAAGAGTAGAGGAGTTGATGGTGGGGTAAACTTGTCTGCGAAAATGGAGTCTGAGCTCGGTGAATGGTTTGATCGTAGAAACCATATTGTGGATAGTGATGATGGCGTAGAGGAAAATGAATACATGCAATGGTTCTTGAAAATTACTCGTAAAGTTGTTGGGAGGCCTATCTCTCTATCCTCTGAATTCCAAAGAACGGTGAGCCTAAGTGTATATGCCAAATTCTATGTTTTGTGGCCATTAACTCATTCTGCCAATCCAGGCTACTTTAAACTAAGGGTTAGTTGAGTTGAGTTGAGTTTTACCATGGTATATTCTTTTCTAATACCTTATTCTTGAATTGCTGCAGATATCTGGTTTGAGGCAAATTGCTTACTTAGCAGATTCATTCTCGACAAAAGGTTTGGATGGACAACAATTTGAGTCAATTTCGAAGATTAGGTTTATTGCACAGGACTGTTTGAGGGATCAGTCTGACAGTCCTGTTACACCATCAGACAGCCCACAGACTGATCTTGGGAAACGTATCAGAGGGAAGGAGAGGATAAGAAGGAAAGGCACTGGAAAACGAAGGAGAAAGGATGATCTCATGGAATATCAGGAAGCTAGTGAGGATGACCACCAACCTCAGTTTTACAATACGGTAGTTATTGAGGCTGATCAGTTACAGTTATGTCAGGCAGATGGTGATGTTGGTCATTTAGAGTTGTCGCACCCAGATGATGAAGTTGATAACTTGGTGGTGTCTCATATGGCGGGTGATGGTCACTCTACAGAGCTAGAAGATGCAGTAAACATGGCTGATGTTGCAACTCTTGGTGAAGTACCCAATGACATTGATGGTAACGAGGTTAATGGCTCCCAGTCTCATTATGCAACTAATGTGGCTGGGGACACGGAAATGCCTGATGCAATGAGTGAAGAGGTTGCTAATTCTCAGCCCCTTGATGCAACAATTGGTGTTCCAACAAATGAGTTGAACGACTCAAAGCTCGGTCAGGCAACAACTTATGAGGTTCATCGCTCTCATCCTCATGACATCACAGTTGACCAGGATCATGACAGTGCATTGGAGCTTCATGATGCAATAAGAGAGGACCTACAACTATCTAATTCAAAGAAAGAGGTCACACAGGTCCCTGAGGTGATGCAAGAGGATGTGCGGCTCCCTGGTTCAACTAAAGGGTCAAATGATTCACTTGTTTCTGATACAACTAAAGAGGCAAATGAGTCACTGCTCCTAGGTACAACTAAAGATGTAAATGCCTTTCAGCTGCCTGATGCAACTGTAGAGGCGAATGACTTGCTCCTTCCTGGTACAATAAACGAGGTGAATGACTTGCTGCTCCCTGTTGCAACCAAGAGGGTGAATGAGCCACATCTGCCTGATGCAACAAAGGATGTGAAGGACTCAAAAGTCCTTGGTGGAAATGGGGAAGCGAATGACTTGCTAATTCCTGATTCTACTGAGGAGGCACATGGCTCTATGCATCCCAGGGACTCTCCGTTGCCCGACACAGCTAAAGAACTGAATGGCGTGCAGCCCCATGATGCAAGTGATGACGTGAATCAGCTCCCTGGTAAAACTGAGGCAAATGACTCATCGATCCCAACTAGGGAGGCGCATGATTTGCATGTAACAAAGGAAGAAAACAAGTCGCAGCCACCTTACCTAAAGGAAAATTACTCGAACGAAACAAAGGAAGCAAATGATTCGCAGATTCCTGATGTAACAAAAATGGAAAGTGACATGAAGCTTCCTGATGCAGGTGAAGAGGCCAATGACTTGAAGTCCTCCAATGCAGCTGATGAGAGTGACCCACCAACATCCAAAGCTGCAACAGCGAATGTTTCAGGGTCATCACTTGAGACTTAAGGATGTTGCAAAGCAGGGTAATAATAGTGCTGTAGCATAAAACTTATGATCATGTTTAGTTCTCTGTAGGAACTCAGTAATAGGATTACGGTACCTAGGTATTTTGTTTAGAGTTGGGGGAGCATCAGTAACCTTGAATACTTGATCTGTGCAGTGTTTGATATTTTAATGTGTATGGGTATCTGCTGTTTACGGAACTAGCTTAACTACTGCAGGAGGTTGAAATTATGATTTGCAAATTGAAAAGCTATGCTCTAAATGTATTAAACTTATGAAGCAGCAAAAAGTTTTGACTTCTGTTATGCTTCTGCTTTTCTGCACTTTCCATTGACAGGCACAAGAGCTGCAACAAGACAGTAACCTGAACATAGCTATCTACCGTTTCTTGAGAATAGAATTTATAAATGCTTATATGGATTTTCATACATCTCTCATTCATCACGCCTCTGATTATTCTAGTACAATCTATTTTGGCCAGAGGCCATGAGCACCTGACTTTCTCTTTGATTTTCTACTTCCAAACAAGGCAATCCGGCGAAAGACTTTCAGAAGCCTACTCACATAATTTCTTTGAGAAGCAAAATTCATAGAGCCAATGCAACTTGGAGCTTGTCCAAGTGGGTTCCTCTTCTTGCTTAGTGATCTACTATCTGCATTATATGTTCTAATCTTCTGTGCTTCTGCTCGCTTTCCAACATTCTGCAACTGAAGGCTTTTCTTCAATGCCAATAGCTCTTGTTCCAGGTTTTGAATTCTAAAGCTTGTGGACTCGTATTCTTTTCTGGAGAGCTCACATCTCTGATTGGCAATATCTTTTTGCATCAAGAAACTCAAAGTTTTACTGCCCGGTACTTCTGCTCCATCTGTATATGGGCTTTCTACTGGATTTTGGCTCTTGGAGTTGGGACACCTTGAGCTTGAGAGGGTTCTGGAGAATTCTCCGCAATGCGCAATTCTAAATGAATCTGAGCATTCTTTGAAAGCCTGGTGTGTGTTCATCTGTTGAACGAAAAGAGCCTGAACAACCAAGCGTAAAGGCATCAGCTCGTTTTGAACTGCTTCAATGCATGTCCATTGTGAGAGTTTTTGGCAGTTGAGATATTTGCAGACTGCCCCCTTCTCTTCTTGGGATATATCCGAGTGTTCCTGCAAGAAACAAATACAAAAGCCGAGGAAATCAGGCTAGTTCGCAATGGTAATGAACTAACACACCCGTGTACAAAAGTTAAGTTAACGTTTATGGTAAGAGTCTGAGGTGTATGTGCAGGAGTTTGTAAAAGCTTACCTGCAGGAAGGTGTTCATCGCGTTGTACAGTTGATCATGGTTTGCTCTGAAAGCTATCGGTACTATTTCAATGAGCTCCATGAATCTTTTAGGTCCCATTTCTGGATCGGTGGCTATGCTGGAGAGATATGCATCCCACAGTTCTGCAACAACTGAGCTACTGGGTGAAGGAGTATGGTTTGCGTCGATGTTAAACATTACCGAAGTTGAAAATATGCTCTCCATAGTTGCCAACTCAATGCTTGAAGAAACCTCTCCTGTTCCACTCTTTGGGATGAGAAGATCTTTCACCTGGGCTAAGTGCAACAAAGATGCAATTTGATCTTTCAACTTCTCCTTGCTGTCACTTCTCAAACCAACTTCAAGTGATCTTGAAAGCAAGGAAAAGTAAAATCCAAGAGGTATAGCTCTTCTTGCCTTCTCTTTCTTTGGAAGCAAATCAAGAACCCCTTGAAGTAAGGTCGAAACTTTGTTATTCGCACCGGGATCCCGAATTCTGTCACCAGAGGTTTCCCAGAACTGTCTGGTCTTGTTAGAGAGTACCCATTTGTTTGCATACAAAAGAATGATGGGGCTCACATACTTTTCTTTCATTCCTTGCCTCCTCAATGAACCTATTATCCTTTTCAAGAATCCGAATGGCAGAGCTATGAGGTCTTTGATCCAAAGATCCTTGCTGATAATCTCCTTAACTGTTTCACAGCTCCAAGCCTGACCGGCGAGCACTTCCAATGTAACAACCGGCTTGTCTCGTCGATTGTCCGGATCAAGAATCTCCATGCAAGCCATGAAGGCTAGAGACTCGATGCAGCGACTAACGATCATTAGCTTTTCGGACCATGGAAGCAGAGTTTGGCACCTCTGGAGAACAATCAGAGTATCATCCCATCTTTGCAGCACAACTTGGTTCAAGTAGAGGTCAAACCGGTCACAGAGATTGCCAGAGCAGTATTCTTCTGTCATTTCAAGAAACTCAGCCGCGCATCGAAGGGATGCCACATTAAAAGGATCAATCAATGTGGAAGAACCATATATGAAGAGAGCAATCTTCTCAAAGGTTTCTGACCCTCCAGGGAAATCTTGTGGCAGATCCACCTCCGATGTCTCGATTAATTGCTTCTTGAAGTATCCACTTTTGGTACATAGGGGATTCTGCAGTTAACATGCAAAACAAAAGGTGAAATTGTGAAAACCAATAACCTGAAGAGATCATACCAGTTTTTGTGCTAGTTATCTAACCCTGTGAAGGTTGAACATCCTCTCCCCAACTCTTACTCGAACCGATACAGGCAAGCCAGTCTCTTGGCTCCTGTGAGGGGACAAGATCACCTAAAAATGTCAGCAAATTTCCTACAACTGGAAGGGCATGATAACAAACAGAATTATAAGAGCGTGTAATGCATCGCTTACCATGAAATGATCTTGATCTTCAGCAGTGCTCTGACGTTCGGCGAAGAGAAAGGACTGGAAGCCAATGAGGTATCTTTTGGACTTGCAGCTTCCATGAATGAATGCAGCTATAGCTCATGAAGAAGAAGAAAATGATCTTCAAATTAAGCAAAGTAGTGCTTTACTACAGGAAGCAAGAGTGGAAGGAAAGCATGTGCTTTCTTATATGGGCTGTCTCCTTTTAAGGCCAAGAATCATCAAAAACTAGTACTACTTGGTATATTTGATGGGTTCTAGAATGCAGGAAACAAGTGGGGATGGAATGGAACAGGAGAGAGAAAATAGGTTCTTGTTTTTGGTGCAGTAGTAAGGGTTTTGGGATTTGATCACTTTGTTCACACTTGAACACACGTGCGTTTGTTTTGTTTATTACAGTCAAAAGTCAAATGCACACGAGTGAAGAAGGACTTACAGAATCCTAGTTTTAAGGCTTCAACAACGTTTCTTGAATCTTGAATGCTGAGAATTGAGTATTTGAATGCTACCGCCACTCCTCGGCTGGATCAAAAGATGACCAATATTGGATTTAGCATATCCTTTCTTTCAATGGTTTTACATGTTTCATCAACAAGAACCAACATCGACTAATGTTATTCACACCAATTGAACTTGTTTAAGGGGTTTATTGCGGCGGCAAAACGGGTCCACGAGACTAGTTTCTTCGGAATTCATCTAGTCCTGCTTTAAAACGGTACAAGTCAGACCCGACTCGTTTAATTAACGAGACCATTATGTTCGTCCCCGTCCCAACCCGTCTAAATTAGATGGAACCGGAATTAATTTCGTTTACCCACAGAGTCGGGACTCTCCCGACACAATTTTAGTCCCGTCCTGACCCATTTAACAAATGAAAACAAAAGTTGAGTCCCAATTCTCGATTTAACCGGGACGAAACCGGATCGAAATTGCCACCAGTAACTCACCAACCACCATGTTAGTAGATGTTGTTAAGTAACGATGTTTAGGGTTAATGATGTTTATGTAACGATGTTTAGATTTAATTGATTGGAGGGATTATCTTTTTCGTGTGGGGACAGAAAAGAAATGATAGAATAATAGGAAGGACTATCTTCTTGTTGAAGAAATTGGTTTTGAGGAGAGGAATGGGGTTTATGTTACGGAGGAAGAAGATGAAGTGCGGAACAAGTTTTGTTGTTAACCTTTTTTTTGACACAAACGTATGTTATGTTAGCTCCCTTGACGGCACGGCAGCTGATTTTTGGGGATTCAATTTTTGAGGAGCTAGCGTTGGAGTTTGAAGGTAAGAGAGGGCTTTTGCAACACCCATACTTAGTTACTAACACACCTTTCCTTTCTCAATCCCCATAGTAGAAAGAAAAAAAAAAATTGTTCACTTGAAATCATAGAGGGCACTTCATTTTTTATACCGTGTCTGTATCGGATTCATTTTCGACACCAAAATTTGTATCAACGAACACCCACGTAATTTTTTTGGGTCATAACTATAGGTAATTATTGGTGCTAAAAAAATATTTAAGGTAAGTTACACTTGCTAAAAGTATTTATAAAATTAAATTTCTAAAGCATTAATTAACTGGTAAATACAATACAATTTTTTAGTTTCGAGCCCGCACAGTTTTTCCAAAACTTCTCGTTCAATACTATTTTTAGAGTAGTGATATGTTGAGTAATTATGGAGTACGAATTTCATTAGTTTTTTTCTTTGAACACTTCATTTGTTTTGAGAAAGAACATTATTTGGTTAGTTGATGCACATGATTGCTGGACCAACGTTGCTGGAGCAGAAGAGAGTGCAATAAGTGCTTTCCGGCGAATTGGAGCTTCTAATAAAAACGAACATTTTGATGCTTTAAAAAAATATAGAAATCAATCTCAATTCTAAAAATGTGATTTGGTAATTTATTACACAATACGTGGAACCTCCATGAATTTATGCTCATAAGAAAAAACTACAGTACCACAAGAATTGAATCAAGAATCATGTGATGTAGGTGGGATGAATCATAATGAAACTAATTATAATTGAAAGTTTAAATAAACTCGAAATAAACAAGTAAAATTGAAAACGTAAAATCATTAAAATCCCAATAAATTTTTGCCTTTCATTTAAAGAAACCCTACCCATTCATTTTAACTCTTTAAACCGCTGATACATACAACCCACTCCACACTATCTTCCCCATCTTCTTTTCTCTCCAAAATTTCTTTTATATCTCTAAACAAACGCCACTTGTATGCTCCATTTGAGGCCCCAAGGCCCCAACTAAGGTTGGTTGATTCTTAACTATAATAAACTAGATCAGTAATTTTTGTTTTCTTTTATAATTTAGTATAGGTTTATTAAAATATTAAATGTACATGGTCAATATTAATTTGCCTGTACATATTTAAGTGCGTTCTGGGTATCGTCCACCGTCGGGAACTTGGGGATAGAAAGAATATCGAACATGGACACAACTCTCACGTCAGCCATTACGCAAGCCGATACTCTTTTTTCTTCTTCTTCTCATCACCAACACATTTATATTACCACATGTGCATATCCATCATCTGCACAAGGAAAAAACGCAAAACCCACCACCAATGTCTCGCTCCTCACTCTCACCCTCTCCTCACATCCTAGTCTACCCTTTACCCGCCGCAGGCCACATCATCCCTTTCCTCGACCTCACGCGCCACCTCCTCTCCCGCGGCCTCACCGTCACCGTCCTCCTCACCCCACAAAACCTCTCCCTCCTCGACCCACTCCTCTCCTCCTCCTCCTCCTCACAACTACTTCACCCCCTCGTCCTCCCTGCTTCTCCACAACCACCTATCACCATCCACTCCATCACGCGCGCCTTGCACCGCCACCACTATCCCGCCCTCCTCGACTGGTTCAAATCTCACGATTCCCCTCCCGTCGTCATCATCTCCGATTTCTTCCTCGGCTGGACCCAACACTTGGCCTCTGAGCTCCGCATCCGACGCGTCGTCTTCTCCCCGTCCGGCGCCTTCGCTTTCTCCGTCCTTATTTCTCTATGGACCGACATGCCACGCAACAATCAAAACGACATGGATTTTGTCGTTTCGTTCCCTGACATCCCCAATTCCCCAACTTACCCCTGGTGGCAACTCTCTTACCTCTATAGAACGTACAAACAAGGAGATCCAGATTCCGAATTCTTAAAAGAGGTTATATTGGCTAACTCGGCGAGTTGGGGGATCGTTTTCAACTCGTTCGCCGAGTTAGAGATTACATATCTCGACCACATGAAAGCGAGCTTCGGAAACGATCGGGTGTGGGCGGTGGGCCCGCTCTTGCCGTCTGATGAGGACTCAACCGCGATCGTTGACCGCGGCGGATCCAGTTCGGTGCCGTGTCACAAGGTGCTGACATGGCTCGACGGCAAGAAGAGGGACTCCGTCGTGTACGTCTGCTTCGGGAGTCGTGGTGTGCTAACGCGTCACCAAATGGATGAATTGGCTGCCGCGCTGGACAAGAGTGGGGTCAATTTCATCTGGTCCATGAAGGTGCCCAACCAAGGACGGCCGGAGGATGATTACGGCGAGCTGGCCGGTGATTACGAGGATCGTGTGAGCGGGAGAGGGTTCATCATCAAGGGGTGGGCCCCGCAGGTGGCGATACTGAAGCACGAGGCGGTGGGCGCGTTCCTGACTCACTGCGGGTGGAACTCGGTGCTGGAAGGGATATCGGCAGGGGTGGTGCTGCTGACGTGGCCGCTGGGTGCGGACCAGTTCTCGAACGCGCGGCTGGTGGTTGATGAGCTGGGAGTCGGGATCCGAGCCGGGGAGGACACTGTAAAGATCCCGCAGGCGGATGAGCTGGGCGGAATCTTGTTGAGATCGTTGGAGGAGAATTTAGCGGAGAGATTGAAACTTAAGAAATTGCAGAAGGCGGCGGCGAATGCTACTGGAAAAGGAGGGAGCTCCTATCAAGATTTAGATGCGTTTGTTATGAAATTAAATCACCTCCAGATTGGGTCCTCCAGCTTGTTCGATTAGAATTTTTTTTTATTTTCTCTCTTTAATATCTAACTTTTCTGGTAAACATTCGTTTTTCTGGGCGATGTGAACTTTAATGTATATAATGTTGCTGACCATTGAATTTGTAAGAAGGAAAAAAACATAGCAGAGCGGAAGATGATTATAAGTCATTTTCTAGAAAAGGATAATTAGTGCTCCTCCGTTAGCCTATTTATTAACGGAAGCTAACTTGGTATGCTTGATTATTAATTTTGACGGACATTTGTTGTTTAAAAAACAATAAAAAATACTTTTGGCTAATTTAATTTTTGAGTTTAATTTTTTTTTTGGAGGATTTAATATCGAGGGGAGGGGGACTCAACTAAGTACCGTATTAAAAGTCAAATTAATAAAAAAAATTAAATTTATTTTATTGCTTTTGAACAACAAATGACATATGTCAAAATTAATAAAAAAATTAAATCAATAATAATTTTTTAGTTTTGATTTTTTCGAAATGCTACATCAGCTTATTTTTGTGTGGCATGATGGAGTGGAATAAAAAAATAATTTTTTTATAACCTTGAACAGTCAAATATGTCATGTTAGTTTTCTGTTAACGTGTTGACTAACGAAAGGACATTGAGTGTCAATTTAAACCAAGTAGAGGATCACTAATTGTGTATTCCGTGAGTGAGAGGTACTAATTGTGCTTATCACAAGAGTAGAGGGGAACACAATGTAAAAAAAAACGTGATATTGTTTCTATATCAAAAGTCACTCCCTCTATCACGTAAAAAATGACGCTCCGAGTTAAAAGTATAAAAATAAATCAATAATTAAAGAAATAGTTAATTGTTGAAAATAAATTATTTTTAATAAATAAATTTGTTGTGATTCCGTCAAACCAGTAATGATATGATCCGGCCTAGGGTGAGTAAGCCAAATAATATATGGAGCTTTTAGAGGACCTAGCCAAGGGAGTTTCCTGGAGAAACCATGGCCAAAAAGGGAGAGAACACAAGAAAGGAATGGATAGCGGAGAAAGGAACACAAAGGGCGATGGAAAGGATGGCTATTACCCGGGAATAAGAGGATGGATGGAGGGAACATAGATGAGCACACGAAGAAGCGATGAACATACACGTAACTTGTCAATCACAAAGTTGAAATCGGCAAGTACCAAACATATATATTTCATTCAAGCCAAACATCAACACCATCACAAACTAGATTTCCCGGAGGGAGGTCGTGAGGAGTAATCTTGAACTCAAACGATCTCTCCCAAGGAAGATGTGGAGAGCCAAAGGCTTAGTTGATAAGAGAAGGAGTAATCTCAACTTTACAAATATCAATCAAAGTCTAAGCTAAGGGAAAAGAAAGGAAGAAAAAAGTTGTTTATACTTCGTACAAGAAAATGGGCCTAAAACCTCCGAAAATGAATTTTGGCGATTTTGGCCCAGACGCTTAGCGACATGTCGCTAAGGGCTTAGCAACATGTCGCTTAGCGACATGTCTCTAAGCACTGCCCAAAAATTGCCAAAATTCGGCCAAAAATCATAATTTTCACAAAAGCTGAAATTCCTTAGAGACATGTTGCTAAGGCTTAGTGACATGTCGCTAAAGGCTTAGAGACATGTCGCTAAGCACTGCCCAAAAATGCTGAAAAATTCAGCTTTTTCCAAAACACTACAAAATGCTCTGAATTGGCTCCTGCTTGTGGCCTAGGGTTCATGCTAGTCTCGGCATGATGTGCAATCATCATAACACCCCGATTATTGGCCTTGGAAGGCTCGTGACTCGTCTTGGCTTCAAAACACAAGATGATCTTCTTGTGATTGGCCCTCTTGGATGGAGCATTTGT
>NBIL01124986.1:0-18799 GCA_002752925.1 Viola pubescens var. scabriuscula | reverse complement strand
GACTCCGATGAATCCTGAAGCTACTGTCAGGGCTTTCGCCAGAGATGTCTCATTTTTGGAGTTCAGGTACTAATTATATCCAAAGTCAATGTATTCCAGGGAAAGAAATTAACCGGAAACCTCCTCCTTTGGGTTGTGTTAAGTTGAATTGTGATGCTTCATTTTTAGGAGATAGCGGTTTGACTGGTATTAGTGTGGTGTGTAGAAAGAGTACTGGTTTGGTTATTGATGGAGTGACGTCTTTAGTTAGATGTGACTCGGTTATAGTAGCTGAAACGCTTGCTATGGTGGAGGCTGTCAACCTGACATTATCTAGGAATTACAACAATGCGATTGTTGCAACAGACTCGGAAATTCTGGCAAATTGTCTCAATTCTTCTACCATGCACACTCTTTGGGAGATTAAGCCTCTTGTTGATCGTTTTAAATGGAAAACAAGGTCGTTGGATAGATTTATTTTTTAGTAAATTAGTAGGAGAGTTAATTCGGTGGCTGATTGAGTGGTAAAAGCGGCTCGAGCTAAATAATGTCCTCACCACTGGTGTTTTAATCCTTTTGATAGTTTAGCAGCCCTTTTATTAAGGGATTTTTCTAAATGTAACTCATTTCCTTCCAAATATAATTTCATATTTCTGAAAAAAAAAGAGTTGATATTTTGTGATAAGGAGGGAATGAGTATAATAAGTTTGAAAGAAAAAAAAAAAAAAACAGGACAAAAAGTTTGATAAACGTGGGTCGACAAAACTGTAGTTTTCTTATGCCTGTAATCATAATTTCGGTTGAATTCCAAGTCGCACATGTTCTCCTTTGTCTTCATGGTCCGTATCGCAATGAAATACTATTTCTGCTTCTCTATGTTTAACACAAAGGTAGCACAGCATCACCATAATGCCACTTTATACAGCTGCGCTATTCTTGTTTTTTGACATCAATTAGGAAATTTTCTAATTGAAGAAAAGAGTGGAGACTCGTATCTTGCATTTAAGTCTAGAAAATGTAAAAAGTTAATAGAAAAAAAAGGTAAAATTTATTTCTGTATTTGTATCATATGTCAAGATAAATTACTATATTTGTAATTAAGTCAAATAAATTACTGTATTTATCCACTTGATCTATATTAGCCATTTTTTCTTAAAAATAATTATACCTTGTTTGGCATTTAAAAAATAACGGTTATGTTGATTTATAAATTAAATTTAAAAATAAAAATATAAAAATTCGACATGTCAGAAAACCTAAATAAATAAATAAAATTGAGTGCACAAAAATAGTGGTTTATTATTTTGATCTTACTCGATGTTTTATCGCTGAAAAAGGAAATGTTATTTTGATCCCGCTTAATTTTTTATTTTTGAATATTTTAATCCAATATTTTATTTTTCAATTGCAAAAATTAGTGTTGGGTATGGTCTTTATGTCATGTCATTTAAAAAAAAATACAATGTAAGTATAGTCTTATTATGTATCTAAACAAGGTATAACTATTTTTAAGGAGGAGTGACTAATGTACTTCAAGTGGATAGATGCAGTGATTTATTTGACTTAATTACAAATTTAGTGATTTATCTTGAGATATGATACAAATATAAGAGTAAATTTTATCATTTTTCCAAATTAATATAATAACAGAGTCATTTTCTACAAAATTTAACCGCAATTGAGCGATATTAGTCTATGCCCGAAAATGATAAAAGAAGATAATGAAAAAGATGGAGGGAAAAAAAACAGTCTTCGACTTGTGCCACACTTGTTATATTTTACCTTTTGTTTTCTTACATATGGATTGTCCGAAAAGGGTTAATCCGTTTTATCTTTTTAAACTTTCCGCATAATTGTATACGAGATTAATACGGCATAAGCATTTTTAGGTTCTGAAGAGAAATATATAAAGAGTAATATTACACAGCACACTCAAACAGTCTGATAGGCATGAATTAAGATAGATAGTAATTTCGTAATTATTCACTGATGACATTTTTATAATTAGAAATGTCTATCAGGCTGTTTGAGTGTGCTGTGCATTACTCATATATAAATTATCCTAGTAATATCTTAATTTTCTTTTTTCAGTTGTAACAACAATTGAACAAGATTATTTTCTAAGAGTAGCGCTAGAAACACTACATTTTTATTAACTTTTGTACTAAAAGTATACCTATCATCTTCACATTCACTTGATAGTTTTTAATTTAAATAAAAATAATAATATAATATAATTAGCAAGGAATAAACTCAAATTATATATTGACACATTGGTTAATATAAATTTGTTAGTAAAATAGTTAGTAGGACAAGTTCCTTTTCTAATTTGAAAGAAGAAGAAGAAAACATAATTAAAAGATCTTGACAAAAAATAAATAAATTAAAAGATTAAAATGGCTTTTGTTCTAATAAATAGGAAATGGTTATCATTACCATGGTGAATTTTTTTTTTTTACATCACTCATATAGATATCCATTTCCAGTCTCGACTAATTTAAATTTCTACTATTAGAATTTATTCGAGCGCATTAAAAATTGAAGTAACCCCCCTCCCCATTGATCATCAATGCAACTTTATTTAACCCTATTTGTTGTTACTATTAGCTTTCCTAATCCAACCATACCATCTACGTAGTACACATTAATCATATTGCCGGCAACCATAATTGTCCTCACCGATCACGGGTAGAGGCAAACTTGATTTTTTCTCAGAAAAGAACCTGATTTTTCTTACACATCCATCTCTTTGCCCAATCATTATTCCCCAAAATGCTTTCCCATAACTTAAGTTCTTGTCTTTTCATTTGTCCAAAACATTTTAAAAAGAATTAAAAGAGGAATATTAGAGATATTAACATTGTTCTTACAACTTTTTGTTTACTTGAATGCACTAGATGCTACTAGTATTCATTTGATATTTATCTATTTAAATCTTATTGTCAAGTTTAATCTACAGTTATGAATTTCGTTTCAGACCGGCTCATATAATTGTTAGTCTCATTTTAGTAAAAAATCGAGATGAATTTTCTTTTATTCTATCTCGGTTTGTATCTGATCTATAATAATTAAATATCTCTTAGTCATATTCGTATTGTTTTGTCTCATTTATAAAATATAAAGTAAAAAAAAAATAAATTGTCGGACCAATTTAGCAAATTTTGGTGTAACGTTTCTTAGTTTCTTTTTACAAAATGGCATTTCTTTAAGAGGGTATTTAAGCTACAGCTAAAAGTTAAGGAAAATTTTTGTGTTTCAATTGAATAAAATGTGCTACCATTTAATAAGATATATCAATGTAGACCATTATTTTCTTTTATCCGAAATAGATATATTTCTATTTCGTGCCAATAGTAAAACCGAGATGTTGTTTACCGAAACAGTTATTAACAACCTTCTTAACCACCAGGATTAAGAAAGTTAGATTAAAGGGTTAAGAAAAACAAAGGGGCATATTTGTCATTTGATTAACAAAGCCCAATACGACATTGACTTCCATCCATCCATGCTTTGTGCCTGAACAGAAACAGAAACAGAAAGAAACAGAAGCAGAAACAGAAGCAGAAACCTGTAACAAGAAAACCATCTCTGTCCCGCCCAAAATAAATAAAAAATAAAAAAATGATTACTTAACGACAATGACGTATTAATAAAAAGTATCCCCTGGCCACATGATCAACGGCTGAGATGGATCTTCTGACACAAACAACAGCCGTCGGATAGCGTTCTGGTGGGGTCACAAGTTGGGCGAGTAAAGGATAGAAAGAAAAAAAAGACAAAGTTCAGGGTTTAATTTCAGTTATGCCATCCTCCGTCTCTAATTAATTAAATGTAATATTTCCTTTTTTATTTTATAGCTTCGGGTTACCCGAAACGAAACTTTTGTTGCTTTCCGGTTAATGGAAGGACCTTAAGCTCCTCCTCTCTTCTCTCTCTCTCTCTCTCTCTCTATCAGTCTCTGGTGTTCTTTTTTCCTGCAATTACTGCATTTTCCTTCACAGATCTTCTCCTCCTCCTCTTCTTCTTCTTCTTCTTTTCACTACCACTGTAGAATCAAATCAATCGGCGTTTCAGGTATGTTAGGTACTCTCCTCTTTAGAACAAACAAGCTTCACTTGCAGTCCCCTTCTTCTGCTTCCTCTTTTTCTTTTCTTTTTTAAATTTTTTTTATGTTGGTTTAACTATGTAATTGTACAACTGTAGTGGGTTTTTCTTTCTGTTGGATTTTGCTGGTTTTCATTTTTAGTTTTGTTTCAGAAAAAAATGAAGATCTCTTGAGCTCGGATTTCCCCCCTTTTAGCTTGATTTTCTTTTTCTCTCTTTGGGTCTGCTAGTGTTTTTTTGCTGGTTCGAAAGTGGGGTAAAAAAAATACTAAATTGTGATTTTTAGTTGAATTTTTTTTGTTGATGCATAATGTTGAGGAAAAAGGAAGGTGAAGATGCAACTAAAGATAAAGTAGTTGACTTTATGATTTCCATAAAAGAGAAACTAAGTAAATCCCTGAAGTTTATTACTCTATTTACTATTTGGTTTCTCTCCTTAGGTAACATTGTTGTTATTGAGGAAGGGATATTTATCTTGACTGTTGTTATTACTCACATGCTATTTATTGTTCATTTGGTTTCTTTCAGTATTTTTTTTTTCCTTGGGAATATTTTGTTAGATACTAACAACAAATCTTGACATGGTTTCTGCGAATTCAGGTTGCCTGTCTGTTAAAAAGGCTGTTTTGTAAATCTTCAAGTGGGTCTGATGTCTCCACCTCTGCTGGGTGTTGAGGAGGAAGGTGAGAGCAATGTATCTTTAGTTGCATCTTCACCTTCAATTGACTGCATTTCCCAGAATGGCTCCAGTTTGAAAGAGCGCAACTATCTTGGATTGTCGGATTGCTCTTCAGTTGATAGCTCTGCTGTCCCGAGCTTGCTGGAGGAAAATAAGAGTAAGCTCAATCTGAAGGCTACTGAATTAAGGCTTGGCCTTCCTGGATCTCAGTCTCCCGAGAGAGATTTGGATATTTCCTTGGGGAAGTTTGATGAGAAGCCATTGTTCCCACTACTTCCTTCAAAGGATGCAATTTGCTCTTTGCCATCACAGAAGCATTTGGTATCAGGGAACAAAAGAGGGTTTGCTGATACAATGGATGGGTTTTCAGAGGTGAAAGGTTCTTTGTACACTGAGAAAAACTGGATGTTTCATGCTGTAGGGGGTGAGCCAGAATCTCCACAGTCTGTCGGACAAAACAAGTTTAATGGTGGTACTTCTGGGATGAGTGCCATGCTTTCTACTAGGCCTTCTGGGTCTCAGTCTGCTATGATGAAAGAAGTGCCACAAAAAGTTTCACAGGAGCTTCCTCGTGCTGCAAACGGGACCCTGAATCAAAGCGGTGCTTCTAACAACAATGCCAGTGCACCAGCTGCTAAGTAAGTACAAAGATGCAAATGATGAAGTGTTTTAATGGGATGAATAAGTTCTGAATGGTGTTGGATACGGATGCTCCTTTTTTGTTTTGCAGGGCACAGGTTGTTGGTTGGCCTCCAATTAGATCATTTAGGAAGAACACCTTGGCCACATCCTCAAAGAACAATGATGAAGTTGATGGAAAGCCAGGTCCTGGTACTCTTTTTATCAAGGTCAGCATGGACGGTGCACCTTACCTGAGGAAAGTAGATCTTAGAATGTACTCCACTTACCAGGCATTGTCTTCTGCTCTTGAGAAGATGTTCAGCTGTTTTACTATAGGTAACTTATTTGTATACTTTTAGCCATGTGGTTGTCTTTCTGCTTAACTAGTTCTTTTATAGAAGCCTAATGCAATTTGTTCTGCAAAGCAAAATATCTTTGTCTGTGGGGTCTGATTTCTGCAGTTTCGTTGTAATGTTAGGTCAATGTGGATCTCACGGAGTTCCAGGGAAGGAAAAGCTAAGTGAGAGTAAGCTGAGGGATCTTCTGCATGGATCAGAATATGTTCTTACATATGAGGATAAGGATGGTGATTGGATGCTTGTTGGTGACGTGCCTTGGGAGTAAGTCTTGATGCCATCTTTCCACTTTGGTTGTCTATTCCACCACCTTCTTTGTTTCGTTGAATAGAAATCACAATCAAGTAGCTTTACAATTATCTTAGAATGTTTTCTGTGCTTCTGTTTTGTGATACCTGTGCATAAACGTTTATGAACATGTAATTTAGAATGCATGTTAAGTATATTTATGGTGGTGAGGAGGGCTAGTTCTTATATCAAAGGTGTAATGTAAGTTGAGGTACTTACATGTGCTAATTACTCCATTGAATTGAAGATTCAAAAGAAAAATTTGGATTGAAGAACAATTATTTATATTGTGGTTATATGCGAACCCTGTTCACTCTGTATATATGCTTGAGAGTCCATCTGCGATCAAATGCTCTAGAGTTATTGCTTTGCACTTTTCTGTCAAAAGAGTATGTATCAGAACAAAATGCAAGCGGTGTTTAGAAATCATACTTATATTCCCTTATGTTTGACTCTAGATGGATAATGCATTAAATAAAGCTGTTGTACCTCACGGTGGAATGATTCTTATTTTCTCCCTGAAATTCCTGCAAAAACTAGATTTAAACTGGAAGATTCCTTTTCTTTAGGATTGTTTTCATTTGTGTGTTGGATCTAATTTATATTAGTTGTTGAAGAGCTCTGTTCATTTTAGTTTTGTGCTTGAAACTTTTCTACTGAAGATGATGTTACTTTCCCCACCATTGTTCGGAGCATGTGGATTACTTCAAAGTATGTCCAACAATTGTTATATTTGTTTCTAAATCAGCACACGTTGGAGAAGTGCTAGTTCATGCAGCTGATAACCTTTTTTCTTACTTCCTTCCCCTCTCTGTTCGGGATTTTATTTTGCTTCAATGTTCTAACTGTTATTTGATTTTGCCACAGGATGTTTACTGACACATGCAGGAGACTGAAGATCATGAAGAGCTCTGATGCTATTGGCTTAGGTCAGTATTTTTAATTGCAGCTATCATAGAACGTGAAATTATTATTCTTGGAACCTGCGGCAGTTTTTAGAGCATTTAGATGCTATGGGAGAATGTTCTTGAAATATTTACACGGCAATTATGCATTCTTCATCGGTCCTTATTTATAGTGGTTTCGTTATGGCTGGATAAAGGCTTGCATGCCATTAAGAATATCGACCGTAGACTTTTTACATTGGAGAAATTACCATGCTTGCTTTACGCATGGGACATTATAGAAACTTTGACATCGCTTTTTCTTTTTTGAAGTTGTAATTTTGTCATTTCTACTATTTGTGGTATTGCATCTCTGTTAGTTTATAAAGCTGATAGTCAGGATTGAGATCAAGATATATAGAAGCTGAATTTGTCTTTTATTTGCTGCCCAGCTCCTAGGGTGATGGAGAAATCCAAGATCAGGACCTAGTGAAGAAGTGCTTTTGTTCTGATTAAAGCAGAAAACTCTTGTAGAAGAAAAATACAAAAGAGGGGAGAACAGAAGGTAACGCGGGTGTTTTGACGGAACCGTCTGACAGAATGGCTTGGGTTGGATGGCTGATGTAATTTAGATGGCGTCAACCAAAGTTATGTTTTGATTGCATGGAGTTGCTGTTAGTTTTTAACTTGTGTTCTTTTTGTAAGCATGATATGATTGTTTCAGAACTTGTAAGTTGTGGAGTTCATATATATATCTACATATCTATATAGTAGCTTAGCTGTTTTAAACTGCGACCAGTGTTTTGTATGCCATGACATTTGTCTGATGAATGATTCAAAGACAACTTGGATGTTGTGCATTATCCTCCATTTCTATTCATTTGTATTGTATTTTGATGTCAGTTTTGCTTGTTTGGAACTTGGCAAGTATGATGCACAGAGCTGTGTTACTCCATTGGGATTTACCTTAGGTCCATGTCTTTTCATTATACACTTTGCAGGCCTTGAGTTTTGTAGAGGTTGAATTCTTCGGAACTTGTAATTCAGCGGTATTTCCGATAGATGTAAATCAAGGAGTTATTTTTTTTCCTAAACGAAGTTAAGTTTTGAGTTCGAATCTTAAAATTTACATTTTTGTTTGTTAGAAAAAAATGTTATAAACTTGAGTAACCTTGGTGTGGATGACAATAAGAAATTAAAAAAAGTTTGATACTAAAAAACTATAAATTGAGCCAGAAATTGTTTTGTATTACAATAGCATCTTTAATTTATCAAAAACAATGTTGAATTTTAGATATAGGTTCTTTTTTGTTTGAGTTTTCTTAGTATGAATTCGAACCATAATCAATCATAATCTAACTTATTTTTTTGTATTTTTACGAGGATTAGTGGATCAGTACCAAACGACGTCGTTACTAGTTTGCAACTTGCTCACCTTGCACAGTCCACACTCTCCTTCTTTCCTACAGTTGTAGCAGAATCGGAATCATCAATCATCTCCATCAAAGGTAATCGGATCGAATTTGCTAGATTTTACGTCCTTTCCTTTCTCTTTTAGTGACATTACGGTACCAGAATTTTCCAGTATACCAATCGGATCCCTTAATTAGGTCAAAGTTTGTATTTTTGACTTCTATCACCTGGATATCGCAATAACTTGCGGTTTTATTTATATATTTTAGGGTTTATGGCCATCAATTCCTCTATGCATGTTATCACAGTAGCCCAGTTGTTGCACTGCTCTCTTATCTAAAAGACTAAAACCCTTGTCTGGGATTCTCTTGGATATGATGTTAGATATCAGAATTATAAAATTAGATCTGCAGAATCTTTTGACATTTTTATAAATATATATGGATTGTCTGTTACCTTTTCTCTTCCATGGGAACTATATATAACTTTTTTATTTTTTGTGTGTGTGGATGGGCGATAGTGGTGCCATTTTGTGGACTTAATTGCTACTTTTAGTTGATTTTGAAAAAAAAATAGTGGAAGATTAATCATTGCTTAAAGGATTAGGTGATTTTCATCAAACATATTCAATCCAAATGTGTCTGCTTTCATCATTCTTGCTTTGTTTCAAGTGTTTAAAGCATCAAATTTCATTTTTATTTTATTTCATGTTAGTAAAATCTAGTAAAGTTGGATTCTATGTTGTGTTTATGTTGTCTAAGGAATCACAAGCTTTATCTATGAGTAGTTTCTTGACTTTCTATCCTATATATGTTGTTGGCTCGTCTAGTTTTCTCAAGATTCAAGAAAAGGATGGTTGTTATTGTTGTTGTCTTTGTGGATGGAGTAGAATGGGCACATGGAATTTGTTTCTAATTCTTGAAATGATGGATTATGGATCTTGAAAATATTTTAAATTGTCCAATTTAGAGGTTGCCCTTTTGCTAAGTTGTTGAGCATTTGAGGTAGTTTCCTAAACATAAACTCTTTGATTAGAGCTCTAACTTTTACCATTATTGTAGCAATTTCAATCTCAAGCCTTAGATTTTAACTGGCGAAAAAGTAACAAAAGATTGGGTTCCCATCAAAATAACAGTATGATAGGCTAGATATTAGTACTTTTTTTTCTTCTCTTTTTGATAGGCGGAAATGGGACATGCACATTGGCATATATATAATATATTAGTACTTAAAATGCTTATGTATTTTAAGAATGCAAATCAATACTTTAGCAGAAATATCTTCATGTTACTTCACTTCCTTAATTTGGACATGCAAGTGTTTGTTTCAGACATTTTGTGTTTTTGCATCATTCTTAAACCTTGTCTCCAGTTGTGGCAGAGAGCTAGTGGATAGGAATTCCTTTCCTGCTTTCCTAGCTACTCTTGTGTTTTGATTGATCAGGTTAATGGATTTATGCTTTTATGATGCTGATGGGTTTGATATTGTAATATTCTCTTATCAGAATTTGGACTTGGCACAAAAAATTAGTGTTGGTAGGAAAAGTTGGTGTAGTTAGTGTGATTAGTTGCAAGCATATCTCTTGATTGGTTGATAAAAAAAGTGCATCAGTTAGTGCATTCTCCTCTTCTGGACTTTGAAAGAAATTTCTTGTTTTAGAATATTCTTGCTTTTTTCTAGCAAATAATCTTCACGTTATTGTATTAGCCACATTGAGATGGTAGGACTTGAAATAGACAAACAAATTTTGTTTTTAACAGGCGGAGATGAGACTTAAACTCGAGATTTATTTGTATTTTGCCTCCAGCTTATAACCAATGAGCTACACGATTAAGGGTATGCACAAAAATTCGATACCAAATTTACCAAAGTCCGTACCCAAAATTATACTAGTTCGGACTGTATGGTAGTCCAATTTTGCTATTTCGGTAATACCGAATACCGTTTAAAATAATTATCAGTACAGTACAGTACGGTAATCCTTTTTATTAGTTTGGTATACCGAACTTCCGATGTTTATGTTCCATTTTTTCATATTTTATATATTTATATTCATAATTGGGTATTTGGGTTCTTTCTTCCAATTTTTTGTTTAGAAACTTGTGATGATTTATTAATTAATTACAATTATTAATCAGGTCTCTTCCTACATTCATTTTTAATGATAATTAATTTGATTTTGATTGGTTAATTTTCTAGCTTTTATTTGTTAGTTCCATTAATTTTAAACAAATAAAATAAAAAAATTCGGAATAAGGAATACCAAAGTCAGTTCGGTAAAATAAAAACAGAGGTACTATAACCATTTTTGTGAGATCAATAATACTGATTACTGAAAAAACCTACCGAAATACCGAGTTACCGTTTGATGTACACTCCTATACACGACCATTCGCATGAAACAAGCTTTAACCAATGTAAGTTGCTTCATAGGTCATATTCTTTACCCACTATGATTCTTTCTTGGGGTTATTTTTGTGATTCTTTGTATGAAGAATCCTGTTGCAATATTGCATCACCCATGAGATAAATTGTGTTACAACTTACAAAGGTGAAGCATTTGGCATGTGTACACGCACATAAACACCCAATAAGGGTTTATGGTGCACTACAAAGTAGTTTCTTTTGATGGATAAGAATAAAATACTGGACCCAGTACTTGTATTGTCGCTGTTCAAGTGAAACAGAATCATTTATGTGGAAAACTATTTGCCTTCATGCATTGAACTAGTTACATCATTAGATTGACAAACTTTTTTGCTTTCTCTTTCCCGTTAATGTAGTAAGTTAGCAAACTCGAACTCTAGACCTAACACTCTATATTTTGTAGGAAGTCTGGTAAGTTTGGCAATTGAATTGCCTGAAATGTTGTTCATTATTAGGCATTTTCTTTACTTTTCTCTTTCCTGTTAGAAAAAAAATGAAAAGGCTTTTGAAATAATTATTACATTCGGAATTGGTAAGCTCTACATCCATACAAGTCATTTTCAAGCACCTGTATAAGCAACAACTCATGCAAGTGGGCATGTCATACATGAGATTATTGTTTTTCCATCTTCAAACTTTGTGTACTTATTTGAGCTACAAGTTTATTTTCCTTTTTGTCTCATATTGAGATGTGATTGTGAACTCGCTTGAAAAATGGAAATCTGATGCAGCAACAGAAATACATGTGCATCATCGGCATCTTTTTTGTGAAGAAAATGTACACATTCATTGTCTTACCTTTCTGTCAAATCCATTACCTTTTTTCACTTATTAGTGACTGATGTGCACTATGCAATGCAAAAAATTGTAGGTCACGATGGGACTCAAAACTCGAGACCTAACCTGTAAAAGTTACTACTGAATTATAAACTCACCAGGTCAGAGGAGTTAAGACTCGAGACCTAACTTGTAATTATTGCTACTAAACTACAAACTCATTGGGCGAATCCATTGTATAGTTAAAACGATAAATTTTACAGATGCTTTGATTTTACAGTCACAAAAACTGTAAAATTTTGTGAATTGGAATTTGCATGAGTCAGGAAGTGTGGTCAAGAGAAAAGATAGAGAGCAGCAATAATGGTGTTATAGTACAGAAGTAAGCATCGAAGAAGGTGGCTAATAATGGCTACTAGTACTTGCCAATCAATGCAATTCTTGTTCTTGTTTATATGGTGCCCTATTGTGCCACATAGCACTGTTTATGATCTTAGAACCAAGAACCAAGAACAAGAACCTTAGCAAGAATTGAATCGTGTTCTTGTCCGATTTCTCCACGCGTTTCGGTTACATCCACATTAGTCACAGCTCTTCAATTTGGTCCTTTTCTGCATGAAAATGTTACTGTTGCAGAGTCTAGGATTTTAGGATGGTCCAAATAGCAGTTTGATATTGAAGTTTAGGTAAAATTAAAGACGGGGATGTTGATTGCCATTTATTGGTGGCTGTATATAAATAGCTCTATTCATTGGTGAGAATTTTGAATGGCAGTAAACAAAACATATACAAGACTTTTCGTTCGAGCATTATCAAATCCTTACCATGATTGATTTTTTCGATGTGATTCCTTTTATTCCCGATCATACTCGAACTTGAGATTTGTATTAAAAGTGTCACACAAATTGTTTAACAATTGACCACAACGGGGATTCAGTATACTTCTTCATAACCACATGCTACAAAAACGTTGCTTTAGTCTAGAAAGGGAACCATGCATTTGTATCGATTTTGTAGAAACGTTTTTTTGTGCATGCATGGTTAGTTGGGGACCATTGTCATTGAGAAATTAACCAGACTGACTACATTTTTTTGTAACTTTCTTGAGGAAGGAGCTTGAAGTAACTTTACATCTCCAAGTTTTAAAGTAGCAACATCGGTATACAAGACACATAATTTATTAATTTTCTATTGTTGAACTTATTATTCCAATACATAATAGGACTCTGTTAGAATTGTTTCCGCTAATCACAAGAGTAAAGAAAATCGTGGCCCAAGTGTATTTCCTTTTTCTTTTTGCAAGATGTAGATATAAGATTTTAATAGTTACAAGCATAATGTAGTAGGGACATGAATTCTTGATTTCTACTTTTGGAATGTCAAATTGGTTCCTAATTGATACATTGCAACATGACTTTCCATTTATTATTATGTATATATATATATTCAAGAATACAATTGAATTTAATTTGTGTATAGTTGGTGGGGATTCTTGCAAGTTATGAGTTGATGGCATGTGCCCAAATCACGACAACCACTCAACCACCAGCAATGGCAAATCCTGTAATTTCCCCTCTCTCTTTTTTTTTTATAATTATTTCTTATTATTCTACTCCATTATTCATTAATGTATACTATCCCTTCTTATTATTCATGTGATTTTAATTTTAAACTAATCATGCAAAAATAAAAACTACTAGTAATAATTAACAATAGTGGTTAATGTTGTTGTTTTTGGGATTGGACATGTGACTATGTGAGGTTGAGGTCAAGCAATTTGGTTAGTCCTATGATTGGTTTCTGTCGTTATTGGAAAGATTCATAGTTTCGAATTGTTGCATAAAATTAAATTAAATTAAACTCTTTTTTTTGCAGGTTTTTATTCTAAATTAAACTAAGTAGTGCTACTTTCATTCTTTGTTCTTGGCCTTTTAGTACAGAGAAAATGGTGGTAGAAAATAGCTCCTAACAAAAGCAACGCAAACAAAATCGGCCAGTAAGGATATTAAACATTATTTTCTCACCCATTATATTTTAGGTTTGAGTTTACGCAAGAGAATCAAACTCGTGACTTCATTTCTTTAAACACAATAAATATCAATTGCAAATTGCCATGCTTGATTCATAATAAAGCATGACAATTTTCAACTCCTTACAAAACCCAAAGAACAAAATAAAAATGAATTGACTGTAAGAAGCTTATAATAAAACGAAGGGAATATATATATAATCATCAAACTGCCCCTTGCGTGTATTAATATCCCAAATCCCATCTCAAATTGCATATAGTTTGAGTAAGGTCAAAGGCAAGAGCATGTGGTCTTTCAAAGATCTTGGGCAATGAATGACCACCACCCGCCCCTGTCACGTTAATGGAGCATAACTATCAAGTAGTACTAAACTTATGTCAATATTAATTATTAATGATTTATAGAGAGATTAATTAATATTTTGAGTAGAGTACATGAAGTTTTCTTTTTTGTAATTTCTTTTACAACACAGAAGAGTATCTTTGCGTTGAAATGAAATAAAACTTAGTAGTATTATATTACAAAAGAAATTGTAATATAATCAGGGATTGGTGCTTGATTCTTTTACCATATTCAAATGGATCTTGGTTTAATTAATAAAAGTTGTAACTTACTATTTTTTGTTGTTGCTCTAATTAAGCTTCTTTGCTTATCCAAGTAGTAAATGTTAACCTCGTGTAAACCTCGTGTATTGTGTTTTACCACAATTTATCAGTTAATTATCAACATGCGCAGTTGGGATGATGAAGACTCGAATAATTTTCCTCAAGTCTCAGTATTGAGTTTTAGAAGAAACAACTGCTTTAAAATACTCAATGATACAACTCACGTTAACCCTTAATAGACTCGAATAGGGAGTCACAGATTTTTTTTATTATAAGAATTCATACTAGATGTGCCGAAAAGGAAAAAAATTGGATATTGGGTGATAGTATCATGGTTTATGGGTTTTGGACCATTCAACTAGAGAGATGTTTTTGCTTGTTTTGTCACCTTGTTGTGCAACATATGCCGTTTTCATTGATCACTAACCATAATTAAACCCAAGTTCCACAAGAATTAAGAAAAATGTTCATCATCACCTGAATTTTAGTTGCACTTGTTAAATTATAAATATAATATTTAATATTTAAAAAGCTAGTTCAATAAATTCTCAAAGAAATGTATATGAATTAATGACAATTTGCTTAATTACCTACTTAATTCATGTGAAATATACACTAGCTTTAAATAACATGTGACTCTATTAGTCAAGAATTATCTTCTAAAGTGTTAAAATATTCATTCAGCGAGAATTATCGAGTCATTTATTATTAATAGAATATATGTTGTTTTTGTTCGAGTTTAATTTTCTTTATTATTTTTTTGTCTAAATAAATAAATAAATTTTATACAACTACCTTGTACTCGTGAGTTTTGTTTTATTAATTAGCATTTGATTTCAAAGTCAAATCTAAAATTAATAAAGACCTCATCTACTTGGCTACTTGCTCCTACTAGTTGGAACTTGGATGCTACTACTATGTTTCCTTGAGCGAAGGATCAAAAAGGTTACTTTTCTTTCTCCATAAGTAGTAATGGCCGGTAACCATCACGTGCCACATGTAAATAAAAAGGAAAAGAATAAAATAAATTAAAAAGAAATTACTAACTCAGCCGGTTGCCGGTAAAGTTCAGGCAGGAAGAACATAGTCAACCGTGAGAAGATGAAAAGCAAAAAGCAAACAGTAAAAAAGACTTTGGAATTGGACACAAGTAACGAGGTTAAATGAAATGAATGACAATGCATTTTTTTCTTTTTCGGTAAAATTCACTTTTATATTTGTATCATATGTCAAGATAAATCACTATATTTATAATTAAATCAAATAAGTCACTGTATTTATTCACTTGATTTACATCTAAAAACAAACATCATATACTTACATGGTATTTTAAAAAAAAAATAACATGACATCAATACTCATTTTGCAATTCAAAAATAAAAAGTTAAATCAAAATATTATCATTTTTTCAGCGATAAAATATCGAGAAAGATTAAAATAAAAATAACTATTTTTGTGCACTTAATTTTATTTATTTATTTGGTTTTTTTGACAATTCGATTTTTTATATTTTTATTTTTAAATTTAATTTCTAAGTTAGCATGACCATATGCTATTTTTTTTAAAATCCAAATAAAGTATAATTATTTTTAAGAATGAATTATTAATGTAAATTAAGTGAATAAATGTAATGAGTTATTTAACCCAATTACAAATATAGTGGTTTATCTTAATATACAATAATAATATAAATGTGTGAGTGAATTTTACTTTTATTTTTTTATTTTTTATAAGCAAATTAAAATTAATGCATTTTTTCATCACCGGTGCCCTTTTATTTATGATGTGGTTGTTTCGAGGTAATAATATTATTTTTTATCTAAAAAAAAATGTAGTATTCCTTCTTCTTTTTAAAACCGAGTCGCTGACGCCGTCCAGTCGCCCACTCCACCGTCAGCGGATGTTAGCGACGGAGGGAGCACGTGAGATTAGAAAACGCTGACTAATTGTCAACTCTGGAAAGGAGTATCTGAGAAGATATGCTCCCCTCCACTTTCACACGTATGCTTAGAATCAACCTCATTTCCTCACATTTTTGAAAAATATTTTTTCTATCTAAAACTATTCGATTTTCGGTAATGAATCGAATGCTAATTACTTCGGACTCAAATCGAAGAAGAACTCTAAAGGGTGACGAAACTTTCTTTCAAAAAAATTATCACAATTGGATACACGGAGTTTGAACCTAAAATTTTCGGTTGATCTAAAACAACTTTCTACTAGTTGATCAACATACTACTTATGAATTATTATTATTTTTTATTTTATATTTTAGTTGCTAAAGTAGACCCTAAATTTAAACATATACAAGTTTCACCATAATCTTTGTCGAAAACATGTAATTCGATCCAACCAAATTAATTCAATTCGAAATAATTAAAATTTTAATTTTACACTTGCGTTTAGCATCGTACGAAACAAAAACATTAGGACATCATTACTTGGGGTCCAAATTGTTTAGAATGGTCTAATAGAGATATATAAATTAAAGCAATTGAAGGCCGACCATTTCTTATTTTTGTGGTTTAAACTTAAACGCCGGAGTTTTGTTGTTGATTGGCAATGAGTGAGTGGAATTTAATTTTAAGGTGCACTTATAAATTAGTGTATGGTCAAACTTTAATTGAGGCCAAGACGAAATGCCTATAGTTTCATAAATTAATAATCACATCTTTTGACTATGGATTTGAGTGGGATCATTAGTCAAATGCGCCGAATTTCAATCTCAGTTGCAGCATCACAATAATGATATCCAGAATGTACTTCTTAAACACAATTTAACAGACAAAAAAAATTGTCAAAAATAAATAAAAAATCAGTGAATGCGGGAAATTACTATTATTATTATTTATTTATTTTCTATTCTGAACCTTAAAAATTACGAACAAAATTTCGAGTTCAATTCCAACACCTGCCTATTAAAAAAAAAGCTTTCAAGATTATAATTTTTGGCGTGAAGTCCACTTCTTAGGGATTTATTTAACAAAATTCCCTTGAACATTTCTATATCCATCATAATTTAAAAATAATTTAATTTTACACAAACCAAAAATTATCTATTATTTTCATTATTAACAACAACACTAGTTCCATTGCGAGAAGTAAAGTGAACATTTTCAATCTCCTCCACACCTGGTATCAAAACCAGTACTTGCCGCACCAAGAACAGCGGTGGAAGAGATTGAAAATATTAACTCTGCACTTGCAATAATCATTTAATGTATCTTGACATACATATTAGAGAAGGAAAGAAAGAAAGAAAACTATAGCACAATATCTCTATTAGTGACCCTTTTTATAGGGAAGGAAAAGTGTCGATTTTTTTTTTATCTATTATTTTCATTTTTAACAACAAAACCAGTTCCATTGCGAGGAGCAAAGTGAACATTTTCAATCTCCTCCACAGCTGGTATCAAAACCAGTGTTTGCCGCACCAAAAACAACGGTGGAAGAGATTGAAAATATTAACTTTGCACTTGCAATAATCCTCTATGACATAATATTACAATAAACATTTTATAAGCCTATCATATGAAAATATATATGTCCGGAATAGGGTAAATTCAGAAATCAGTAAGTGGCACGAATGAATGAAGAACCAAAAGGGAGTTCATGATCTCAATGGTGTTCCATTGCGAGGAGCAGAGTGAAGATTTTCAATCTCCTCTACAACTGGTATCAAAACCAGTGCTTGCCGCACCAAGAACAACGGTGGAAGAGATTGAAAATATTAACTCTGCACTTGCAATAATCATTTAATGTCTCTTGACATACATATTAGAGAAGGAAAGAAAGAAAGAAAACTATAGCACAATATCTCTATTTGTGACACTTTTTATAGGGATGGAAAAGATTTTTTTCTATCTATTATTTTCATTTTTAACAACAACACTAGTTCCATTGCGAGGAGCAAAGTGAATATTTTCAATCTCCTCCACAGCTGGTATCAAAACCAACAGTGGAAGAGATTGAAAATATTAACTCTGCACTTGCAATAATCCTCTATGCCTTAATATTACAATAAACATTTTATAAGCCTATCATATGAAAATATATATGTCCGGAATAGGGTAAATTCAGAAATCAGTAAGTGGCACGAATGAATGAAGAACCAAAGGGGAGTTCATGATCTCAATAGTGTTCCATTGCGAGGAGCAAAGTGAACATTTTCAATCTCCTCCACAGCTGGTATCAAAACCAATGCTTGCCGCACCAAGAACAGCTGTGGAAGATATTGAAAACATTAACTCTGCACTTGCAATAATCATTTAATGTCTCTTGACATACAAATTAGAGAAGGAAAGAAAGAAAGAAAACTATAACACAATATCTCTATTTGTGACCCTTTTTATACGGATGGAAAAGTGTCGATTTTTTTTTTATCTATTATTTTCATTTTTAACAACATCACCAGTTCCATTGCGAGGAGCAAAGTGAACATTTTCAATCTCCTCCACAGCTGGTATCAAAACTAGTGCTTGCCGCACCAAGAACAACGGTGGAAGAGATTGAAAATATTAGCTCTGCACTTGGAATAATCCTCTATGGTTTAATATTACAATAAACATTTTATAAGCTTATCATATGAAAATATATATGTCCGGAATAGGGTAAATTCAGAAATCAGTAAGTGGCA
>NBIL01124985.1:0-11317 GCA_002752925.1 Viola pubescens var. scabriuscula | reverse complement strand
ATGTTTTATTTGATAATACTAGAGTTGAACTTCCAAGATATGCTTGATGATGATAATGATGAAGATGAAGTAATTGAAAGTGGACGTCGTTTCGAAGACCTTACCGAAGATGCTAGTGGCTCAACCTCTCAATTTGTTGTCAATCCATGGGACATTTAAGTATTTAACTGTTTAAGTTTGTTCGAACTTTGGATATTTAAGTGTGTTTCTTTATTTTGTAATTTGGATATTTAAGTGTGTTTGAATGAATTTTGAACTTTGAATAACATTTCATTTGAATGTTAGATTGTTTCTTTATTTCTAATTTTTGATCTACTTGATATTTTATTTTGATATATTATAAAATACTACTCCTAGAAGGAAAAAAACTAGCCAGTTTAATCCGGTTCAATCCTATAAATTTGAACGGTTCGATGTGTCCGGTTCAAAACAATCCGATAGTTCAATCCGGTTCAACCCGATTGAACCATAAATTTTTTGTTTCCAGTTCGCTATTCAATCCGATTCGGTTCTGAAAACTATAAAATTTACCTGCAATTTACTAGCTTCGAGCACACTCTCTAGTTTTATCCCCTACACGCCAATCTAACGGCTAACTTATAGTACTACTTTTTCCAGATGCTTTCTTTTCTCGTCTCACTTTTCACCCTCCCTTCCAGGAAACTAAGAATGAAAGAAGGGCCTCCTCTCCTCCTAAGCTTTTTCTCCCTTTATTCATCTGTTTTCTTTTTTTACAAAGCCAACCACAAGATACGTAGATAACCAGAAAAGCTAAAATATTCCCCATTTACATTTTTTTTTTTTTTGGTTACCTCCCCATTTACATTCTTGATTTTACATAAATCTCACTTTTTTTTTGGAGTCAAATACAAGGAAAAAACTCACAGATACGCCTCTCCATAAATCTCACTCTAAAATATCTACGCTCTCTTGCTCTCTCTGCCCCAAACCCTTCTTCCTCCCTCTTCTTCAGCTTCACCTGCACACGGTCGCACCCAACCAAACTTGGACAGCAGAATGGGGCTAGCCACCATTCTTGTCTTCATCCTTGCTCTTCTCTTAGTTTCCGTTTCAAGTAATTCTTTTTCATCCAGAAAGGGTCATTTCCGTTTTAGCTTTCTTTACAAATATCTCATTAATTTAACTCATTTTGGTTATTAATTCTTCTTATGTTTTTGCAGCTGCTGAGATCTCAAACAAGATCGGCATCAACTACGGTCAGCTCGGAAGCAACCTCCCATCTCCATCAAAATCCCTTCACCTCATCAAATCCTTGAAAGCCAAAAAAGTCAAAATCTACGATGCCGACGCAAAAATCCTCAATTCCCTCAACAACACCGACATCCAGGTCTCCATCATGGTCCCTAACGACCTCATCCCCAACATCTCCCAATCCCAGTCCTTCTCCGACAAGTGGGTCCGCACCAACGTCGTCTCTTACTACCCGTATGTCAAAATCCGTTACCTCCTCGTCGGCAACGAAATCCTCACCAACCCCGATACCGGCACCTGGTTCAACCTCGTTCCGGCAATGCGCCGGATCAAAACCTCCCTTAAGACCCACCGCATCCGCAAAGTCAAAGTCGGGACTCCCTCCGCCATCAACGTCCTCGAATCGTCATTCCCTCCCTCCAACGGCACGTTTCGGTCCGATATTTCGGACCCGATAATGAAACCCATGTTGCAGTTCTTGAACCGGACCAAGTCTTTCTTCTTCGTCGATGTTTATACTTACTTCCCCTGGGCTCAGGACCCCATAAACATTAACCTTGATTATGCCCTTTTTGAGTCCAAGAACGTAACCTACACCGATCCGGGCACCAATTTAACCTACCACAACCTGTTCGACCAAATGCTTGACTCGGTCGTCTTTGCTATGAAACGACTCGGATTTCCAGACATCCGGATTTTCATCGCCGAAACGGGTTGGCCCAGTGGCGGAGACCTCGACCAAATCGGAGCTAATGTTTACAACGCCGCCACTTACAACCGCAATGTGGTGAAGAAAGTCACCACCAAACCAGCAATCGGCACCCCAGCCAGGCCGGGATGGGTCCTCCCCACGATCGTGTTCGCCCTGTACAATGAGAACCTGAAACCGGGTCAGGGCACGGAGCGGCATTTCGGGTTGCTGTATCCAAACGGATCGAGCGTGTACGAGATTGATTTGAGCGGAGAGAAGACAAAGTACAAGACGGCGTTGCCGGCGCCGACAAACAATGAGCCGTACAAAGGGAAGGTGTGGTGCGTGGCGGGTAGAGGAAAGAACCACACTGCGCTGGGTGAGGCGTTATCGTACGCTTGCTCGCAGGGGAATAACACCTGTGATGCGATCCAGCCCGGAAAATCGTGTTTCAAACCAGACTCGTTGTTCTGGCACGCGAGTTATGCGTTTAACTCGTATTGGGCCCAGTTTAAGAGCATTGGTGGGACCTGCTCATTCAATGGGCTCGCTGAGCTGACGGCTAAGGATCCAAGTAAGTTCTTCTCCCTCAGTAATCTTTTAAACCGAAAACACAACGATTAATTAGGAAATAATTAGTTGTTGTTTTTCTTAAAAAATATTTTAATAATTAATTATATTTTAGATCTATCGATTAAAAAAAAAATAAGCAAAAAATACTAATCACTAATTCAAAAAAAATACTGATTCTTTTTCATAAAAAATGTAAAAATGACATTGGAAATGAAAACTGAACTACTAGAAAATAAATTACAGTGGGAGTATTACTAATTATGTTATTTATTCTATCAATAATTAATCTGCTAATTTCGGTATGTTATTATTTGTACACTTGCAAAATAGTCCTTTTTTGGGATAGAATTTACTGAGAATTTTTTGGTTTAGGAAGTGATAACAAATTTGATTTTAATTTTCACCGTTGAGATTTAGAATCAAGATTTGTTGAAAAGGAAAATATTGATAATGTCATTGATGACGGTAGAATCTTTGAAATGGTCATTGAAACATAAATAATCAATTTTGGCAATGTAAACATGCTATAATTTAATAATTTTACTAATTTTTTTTATTTAAAATTGTTGAACACATGATTAGTTGCGTAGAATTATTGGGTAGCTAATATTAATAGATATATGTAAATTGCATCGCAGGTTTCGGTCATTGCAAGTTCCCAAGCTCGAAACTATCTCAGTAGATGAAGGAAAGGAAGTAGTAGAAGAGAACACAGCAAACTATTTTTATTCCATTCGACATTTTCACTAACCATTTGTAGGCCAATAAGCTAAAGCCAAATAATAATCATAATCATAATTCAACCATGATTACAAAATGATCACTTACCCAACGTATTATTATTTGGCCCCTTAATCTAGATTGCCATGTTATCATTGAAGAGTGTCACTATTTGTTTAATGTGGCTTACTATTATGCTCTTTATTCTTTTTTATCTCAACGGCTATCTACAACGAGATGGATCCTTTAATAATAATAATAATATCCTTGCCCATGAAGAGGCCTGCCAAATTGGCAACGGCTAATTGGATTTTGGAGAGGTCCATTTCGATCCTCTAACTTGGGATTTCTTTCAGTTTCATCCCTCGTAATCATATCCAGGATGTGATGCCGACACACTAGAGTAATTATACATTATACTATGTCAATTCGTTAACAAATTTATGTAACTTCATAAAAATCTCATTCATGTGGCTGACTCCATCATTTACGCAAGTGAATTTAGTGATTTTACATAATAAGTGTACTGTATAATTTGTGGTGTCACCGACTTTTTTCTCTTACAGTTTAGTTTACTTGTCTCCTCCCTCGGCTTTTGGAGCAGGAAGGACCTTTTTTTCTGAGTGACTTCTTGTGTTGTGGTGGGTTCTAATGATTTTATACCTCTTCGTTCCTAGATGCCATTTCTGGCATCTTTATGACCTTTCTTTCTTTCTTTCTTTCTTTCTTTCTTACTCCTTTCTTTTTAAGCGTTTGCCAAGGCTATGATAAGCCATTGATTATGGAGCAAAACCATTATTCAACGTTAATGTCCGGAATAAACCTTTGTTCATGCTAATTAATTATCTTTCTTAAAAAAATTGTACCTAAGTTATCAAAAAATATATATATATATATATTTAAAATACTATTACTTCCGAAATTTTTTTAGTTGATTTTTTTAACTATAATCTCATATGCTAAAGTGATGATTATTTTAGGTTGAAAATAGTGGAATAGAAGGAGATAATGATTGCAATTTTTTAAAATATGGAATAATTATATAGCTCATTGGGTGCAAGTTTTAAAATAATTATTGGAAATGTAAAAAATGTAAAAAGAGATTAAACTAGGGGTGGCAAATGGGTGGGTATGGGTAAGGATTAAATGGGTATGGGTGGGTATGGGTATCATACCCATTTATTACTCATATAATTTTTTAAACGGGTACCCATTTACACTCATTTAAATCATACTCACCCATTTATACTCATTTACACCCATTTAAATCATACTCACTCAATAAATATAATTTTTTATTAAGTAAGATTTTGATAAAGTTTGACTATGTGACTCGAATTTGAGTGTGTATGCTGGTTTTATCGTTTAGGCTCGGGTTTGACCATTTAGGCTCGAGTTTGATCATTTCGGCTCGGGTTTTATTGTTTAAGCTTGGGTTTGCAGGGGTGTCAAAACGGGTCGACCCGGCCCATTTACAGTGACCTGTTTCAAAAAGGGTCAAAAATTGACTAGAACCAAAAAGTAAAAAAATGAGCCAAAATGATAAAAAACGAGTGAAGACGGAAAAAAATGAACGAAACGGTAAAAAAATGAGCCAAAATGGTAAAAAATGAACCAAAGTGGTAAAAAAACGAGCCAAAATAGTAAAAAATGAGCCGAGATGGTAAAAAATGAGCTAAAATGATGAAAATCAAGTGAAGACGATAAAAATCGAGCCAAAACGGTAAAAAACAAGCTGAAACAGTAAAAAACGAGCCTAAACGGTCAAACCTGAGTCTACATGGTCAAACCTGAGTCTTCATGGTCAAACTCGAGCCTACATAGTCAAACTCAAGCCTAAACAGTCAAACTCGAGTCTACATAGTCAAACTCAAGCCTACACGGTCAAACCCAAGGCTAAACGGTCAAACCCGAGGTTAAACGGTCAAACTTGGGCCTAAACGGTCAAACTCGAGCCTACACGGTCAAACCCGAGTCTACATGGTTAAACCCAAGCCTAAACGGTTAAACCCGAGTCTATATAGTCAAACTCGAGCCTACACGGTAAAATTCGAGGCTAAACGGTCAAACTAGAGCCTACACGGTCAAACTCGAGCCTA
The DNA here is from genome assembly GCA_002752925.1 of Viola pubescens var. scabriuscula. Taxonomy (NCBI): domain Eukaryota; kingdom Viridiplantae; phylum Streptophyta; class Magnoliopsida; order Malpighiales; family Violaceae; genus Viola; species Viola pubescens. The sequence continues at coordinate 6,022 of NBIL01124985.1, read as the reverse complement.
ATTGGTCAAAAAAAATTATTTGTAGTCAATATAATAATATTTGATGAAAGTTAACATTTTTTTTGGTAAAAGTCAACATTTTTTGTCAAATTAGGTAAATAATATTTAGACTTGGGTTTAATTGGGTACCCATACCCAAACTCAATTAAACCCATATATTTTAGTTTAAATCGGTATATACCCATTTATACCTATTTAAAAATTTAACTAACTCATTTAATACTCATACCCATTTAATTAATTGGGTATGAGTGTATAATTGGGTATGACTATATATTTGCCACCCCTAGACTCTAGAAAATCTAATTAAGACAACTGTTTAGCATTTTTTTTGTTTAAACTGGACAATTAAATTTTTTTGGAGAGAGTAACTATTTTAGTAACAAAGTTGTACTAATTTATGTACGAAGATATAATTGAGGTTTATCCATTTCTAATTAGGATATATTATTATTATTATTTTTAAATAAGTAAATACCAAATGAACGTGAAAATGACACTTATAATATAAAAATTAGTAAAAATGTTAGTATCTCTTGCACTACTCAATAAAAAGAAAATTATATTCTAAGGTCCCTCAAGTTTTGGTCATTAAAACATTAGCCCCTAAGTTTTTTGACCCTAAACTTTAGTCCCTAAGGTATGCCAACTAATCACACGTTAATCCTTCGGTGACAATTTCTACCATTAACTATCTCTCTAACGAGCTGGGTTGACACTAGTGTAATTTTTCTTCAGCTGACCCCATCCTCCTCACCTCTTTGTTATTTTTCTTTTATTGTTTATTTTTATGTAGATTTTTTGTCCTTTATTCAATTTCTATTCATTAGCTTCATGATCATTTTTTTAAAACTCATTTGAAAGAGAAAAAAAACGTCAAAAATTTTTGCTTGTCTGTCTAGTTTTTAATTTAATATTTTTTAATGATAATTATAAATAAGAAGAAGAATAAAAAAACAAGTTAAAGTATCAACAAAAAAAAGTCTGAAGTGTTTTAGTAATTTGCACCAGTGGTAGAGAGTTCTAGTGTTATTGTTGTAATTAATTAATTAATTATCTCAATACTTCTCCCCCTCCTGACAAAAGAACACTACTATCTAGGGGTGGTAAAAAGAACGGACGGACGAACGTTCATAAATCAAGTCCGTTTAGTCTAAGAAATAAACAGGACAGACTAGTCCCAACCCATTTAATAAACGGACGGACCAGACCTGTCCATCTAAATTAGCCAAGTTTGGACTGGTTTCCGTCTAAATAATTTATTTATTTTTTTATTTAAAAAATTCAATTTTTTTAAATAAAAGATTAAATGTTTTTTATAAAAAATTTCAACTTTTTTTTTTCAAAATTCTACTAGGGAAGTTTCATAGGTTGAGTCATGGGGTTATGAATTAAACCATGAACACCACCACGAAATTTCTTCCATTACAAAAATATATCAGCGAGCGATTCATAGGTTGAGGCATGGGGTTATGAATGAAACCATGAACACCACCACAAATATTTTCTGCCACTACAAAAATATATCAGCGAAATATTCATGGGTTGAGTCATTGGGTGATGAAGGAAATCATGTATACCACAACAAATATTTTCTACCATTAAAGTCCATCACACAACCTCATCTAACAACTAAAAATCATCTTAAACTTAAGTCTACACACAAAAATATAAAATCGTATAGATTTATGTAAACCTATAATCTCTTTCCCATTTTGTGTCATGCCATATCGTTGATGGAATTAGAACTTCCCTCATCATTCTCTTCATGTTCCATAATCAACACATTACGGGTAAGCTCCTCAAATAATTTGCTTTATTTTTCCATATCTATGCATATAAACAACATAAACAAAAAGACAACTATATAATGTTTAAACCAAATAAGGAAATTTTAAGTAATTTACCTTTAGGCCCATATATCCAATCTCTAGTACACTTTATTGTAAACCACTGTAGTTTGAAATCTTCTTTATAGTGTCTTCCTCCATTTCCACTAGTTGATGGCAAAATGTTTCGATAACGTGTGCCTCTTCCTTCAATGAGAAGATTGGTCCACGGAATGCTAGTTTCCCCCTTGGAATCACTCTCCCGGGAGAGTGATTGATGGGAATGTTAGTGACTGAGCCTCGGAGCGCCGTTAAATTCCTCAGTCGTCAAATATAAAATTTATATCAATCTACTACTAGGAACAAATGAATGTAGCTAGTGGTAAAAGGTTCGATCGACAGGGAGGGAATGGTACTAATCTTTACAAGAGTTTGAAATTAATTAAAGTAACACTTAGATGCAAAAAAGGGGTTTGTTTGGAAATCATGCAAGAAAATAACTAAAGTAGTAAATCGGCCTTGGTCAAGGACGAAAGTATTCTTGATCAAGGCGGAGAGTTGGTGAAGTGGTAAAACAGATATGAGATAGATTCCTGGTAGAGGCTTAACAACTAAGAGTTATGAGATACAATCCTTGACGCAATTATGTTCATCTTTAATCTACAGAGTTGTTATAGAGTCAAGAGACCTCTTGGCTCATATCTTCCCTCCTTTATCAGCATCATCCCAGGGCCAATGCGCGTAGGATTAAGGGTTACCAGTAATGCCTTGCCAGTCCAGCACCTTGCTGGTTAAAGGGTTTACGGGACTGACAGATAGTCGAATAGGGGAAGACAACTCCAGACTAAGTCGGGTCTGGTTCTGATTGATCTTTTTCCCTACCATTCATAATTGCTTGCAATTGCGTAGGAGTCTACTTCGATCCCTTTGGCCGATAATCCACAACCAAGGAAAATGACAGTAGCAAAGACTACAAAATTCCAGATTGGCCAACTGTCTAAAGCATTTTCTGTTTAGTATTAAGCACGAAATCAATCAAATGTAGATTTAAAGATTGGTTAAAATCAATTTGGTCTCATGTAAAACTCAAACTAAAGCTTAAGCGCCTCTACCAAGAATAGGAAAACTTAGCCACTCATATGGACAATAGAAAGCAAAACAAATAATTTATTAAAATGATGAAAAATCCTTCGTTACCGGAGGAGCAAGGTATGTGAAACTAAAAACAGAGAATAAAAACTAAAGAGTTTAAATAGTCCTCTCTCCCTAGAATTGGTTGATCGATCTCCCCTTCTCAAAACCCTAGGAAGAGTTTAAATAGTCCTCTCTCCCTAGAATTTAGCTAAGGTGATCCCGGAATTAAAGCTAAAAGATTGTATCTTAAAGTGAATCAAAAACTCTCCTCCTCACAAAATAATAAAAGGAAACAACTCAGTGGGACGCGTCTCAATCAGCCCATGATCAACGCTTCGTCGTTAAGGCATGATCAAATCGTCTGCCGACGTCTCAATCCGCTATCTGCTCCATGAATTTCTCCATCGGTGAAAGATTGGTCAAGACAAGATTTGTCTTGATCAAGGGAGGTCAATTCGTGTCTTTGGTCAAGGCCAGGTCCTTCTTCATCTCAAGTTGGTTTGGTCCAGAAATACTCATCTTCCGCCTCTTTTTCACTCCTTTCTGCTCCATCCCTTATCGAAAGTGTTTCCTGCAATAATTAGAGAATATCTACTGGGAGCAGTAGATTATCATACTAAAAAGACAGGAAAACTGGTTGTAAAACCACTACAATTTGAGCTCAATCAGTTAGTTTTTTGCATTTTGTTGACATTTAAGATTCCCAGGAAAGTGACATTGTTATGTTTGTTTTGTAATTGAAAATCCTAAGGTAAAATAAGAGCAATTCCTACTCTACCCTTAATAAATAATAATTATTTCAAGTACAATATAATGTATATTTATATATTTTGAAATCGTGGATAATATATTCTCAAATGTCGAATCTAGTCATAATTAAAATTAAATAGTGAAACCTATATTAGCAAGCATGACGAGCCGGACTGACCCAACACGTCTATAAATAACTAAGAAAAACCAAGTAGAAAAAAAAAATAAGGGACTTGTTGAACATTATTTCTCAAGGTTGAAGCGTTGACAAGTGATGTGCTAGCATGTATTGCCACTATGAACCCTGAAATGTTTCTTCAGTACCATCATTATTAATACCACGATCATCATTAGTGGAAAAACATGATAATAACTAGTAAACATACTTTCGAAATCAAAGGAACCTAAGCCCAAATCATCATCAAGCTTGCAAAGTCAATTATTTTATAGCAAAGTATGACACATTGTTCTGGCTATGCAAAATAAACTTAATTTGCAATAATAAAATGTCTTCTAAAGTACAATAATACGCCATGGAGTTAATCTAATTGATCAGTCATCTTATGGATCGAAGTTTAAGGTTGGCCCATATCCGCCGTGAAGTTCTTTAAGTTGTTTGACAACATATCCCTTCCTGAATTGTTCTGGTAGTGCAAAGAAAAAATCAATCTTGTGGCTATCTTTCATGATCAACTCTCCAGCATCCATCATTTCTTCTTCAGATAATCCATCAATCTTCATGATCTATTGAAACAACATCATTTTCCTATCACTGTTCTTAGTCTCTTTCTTGAAAAAAGTTGCAATGTCCCTAACATCGTTCCTGGATTCTTTGTAAGAATTTCCAAAGTTTCCAAATTCTTCCAACATAGCTTCAAGTAAATTGTCATTACTTCTCAATCTTTTTTTGTCACATTTTTTGCTTGCTTGAGTCAACTTTGGTAGTTAGAGGCTTAGTGGAATGACATTGTTGCTCGTTAGTTCAGCTTTCGCAACTTCATCGACATCTTTATCTTCATTAAATTCTTGTGCATCTTTGTCAATTTCTTCTACCATGTCTTCTAGTCCAACTGCACCTTTTCAAGTTGCTTTATCCTTATCATAGACAATAGCTAAACTGTCATAATGGATGAAAGATTTGTTTCTCATACCAGCTGCATCTTTATGCCCCTATATATAGAAAAAAGTTATAATCAAAATTTTCATCATCTTATAAGTGGAATAAAATAGAATGATCACATGAATTTTTATATTACCTTCACCCATTCATCAAAAACATCTTTGTCAATTATCACACCCTTATCCTTGTCATTTCATCCAAATCCACTACAATTTGGTCCTAGCATTTCAGCAATTGCAAAATATTGTTTGCTTAACGTCTTAAGACCAATATGTGGTGTAGCCTTAAGACCACAACCAGGCACTTTTGCCTCGAGCATTTTCTCAACCTCTTTAAGATAACTTGATTTGAAATTGATACCATCACCTCTCCAGCTAACATTGTCCTTCAATTCTAGCAAGCATTCAATAAGTTTTTCATCTTCTTTTGGTGACCATTGACGATGATTAATGGTTTTTTATTTCTTTGATCTCTTACTGTTGTTGGAGGGTTTCATTCCTATAATGTTAGAAACGCAATAACACAATATGTCACAACTATCAATCATAATTTTAACACTACATAAAATGATATCATAAAGTATCATTAAAATTAATTCACAAATTTTGCACACGATAAGATCCATAAATAAATTAGTCTTTTGTAATGTGACAAATAAAATAAAGTACATTTTTCATCTTCCTAGGTTGTTTACAAAATATTGTTTCCATTCTAAGATTGTCTTGAGACCATCCAAGTATTGAACATTTCAATTGCCTTGTTCTCCCTCCATAAACTCCAAGCATCACTGGCTTCTACATATGTAATTATGTCGCTTGAATCATCTACTTCTTGTGTATAATTCTCATCAATTGTAGCTTCTATAGGGTTTATACTCATTTCTCATCTTATACTCCCTCTGTCCATTGTAAATGGACGTTTTAGGGAAAAAATGCTGTCCATTTGGCTATTGACGCCTTTGGCATCTGAGCCAACTTAAGAGTTGGCTTTGACAAAAATGCCCTCAACCGATCCTTGCCTTGCAGTTGAACATGGCCTCACACATGAGCAAAATAAGAAATCTGCGATTTTGATTAAACAAAATTGAAATCAAGGGGGACATGGGAGCAGAGTTTCAGAACGACCAGATCTTCTCCTTCTCTCCTCAACCGTTCTCAGCCTCCTTCTCCAAATTTTCTTGTAAATTTTT
>NBIL01124899.1:0-11493 GCA_002752925.1 Viola pubescens var. scabriuscula | reverse complement strand
ACCCAGGTAGAGGTGGTCTAATAATGTTATGCCCTTTTACAATCCACCAAGAAAATCACGATGAATTGTAACTCCACCGGTTTCTTGTGATGCACTTGCGCTTGTATAGGTCATTGATAAATTCATATTCCATTTGTGGGATTAAGTCAATGAAGGTCTAATGTATGCTATTTCTCCTATCCATGTGTTTCTCTTTGATGTAGGGAACTCATTTTGTCTTTACATGAATTCTGCTTCTCATTGTAGGGGAAGTCTTTTCAAAACACTCCACAAAAACAATCAATCTTTGGACATCAGGCGGCGCCTGAGGATGGCGCTTGACGTTGTATGTTATCTGCTGTCTCTACATCTTTGAAAAAGAGTTTTATGTTTTAATACGCAATGGAGAGACTTTTCTTAGGGTAATGACCTTGAGAACAAATTCTCACTATTGCAGGCTAGAGGTATGAATTACTTGCACCACAGGAATCCATCGATAGTGCACAGAGACCTAAAATCATCTAACCTGCTTGTCGATAAAAACTGGACGGTCAAGGTAACGAGTGGTACCGAATGCTGTCAAGTTTGGCAAGCATTTAGCAATTGCTTAGCCATCTAATGTGTTTTTCAGGTTGGAGACTTTGGTCTGTCAAAGTGGAAGCATGCGACCTTCCTAACTGCTAGATCTGGAAGAGGAACTGTAATGATGTTTCTCCCCATCTTAATTTTTACTTTGCCAAAACCTATACAAGTTTTTCGGTGTCTTTACGTGAGATTTGTGGAATACATTTGTGCGGTGCAGCTAGTTTCTTTATACTTCATGTTTTTTTAATCATTTAATATCCTGTTAACTTCATTAATTTTCGTCTTGCAGCCCCAATGGATGGCCCCTGAAGTTCTTCGAAACGAGCCCTCGAATGAAAAGTAATTTGAGAAAGCTAAACTTGTTAGTTCATGAAAACGCGCCTTAATCTAGTCTCATCCACAATTCTGCATTCTAAACTTACTTTACAAGTCTAGCTCTTGCCATCTTCAGCATTGCTTTGTGATTCTAAAAAGTTTAAGCATAAAGTGATCAGATCAGATCATTACAATTTCACATACGCGAGGTGGGAACCAGATAATATCTTGATAGTGATCTCATTTCCTACTTCTAAACAGGTCCGACGTGTTCAGCTTTGGAGTCATCCTGTGGGAATTAATGACCGACTCCGTTCCATGGTCCAATCTCAATTCTGTACAGGTCTCTCTTATCGTTAGCAAAATAATTTGACTCGAAACTTTTTTGTAATTGTTTCATTGAAGTAATTGCATTTGTTGAAAAGGTTGTTGGAGTTGTCGGCTTCATGGACAGAAGGTTAGAGTTACCAGAAGGTCTTGACCCGAATATAGCATCCATTATTCGTGATTGTTGGCGAAGGTACAGTTCTACATTATCATCATTCTTTTGATTTCGTTGTCTGGGTATATTCGGACTAGTATGAGCTTAGTAAAAGTAAGTAAAACATTGCAGCGAGCCTGACCAGCGGCCATCATTCGAGGAGTTAATCGAACGAATGATGACCATAGTGCAAAGAGTTGCTACCGGACCAGTTCAAAGGACACGAGAAGCTCAGAATTGAATTGAAATCTTTGATAGATAGTATCATTTATTTATTATATATAAAAAAATGGTAGGAATCGGACTAGTATTTGTTTAGCATTTACATTTTCACCAACAAAGATATAAACCTAGAGCTGGACAATGGATATAGAATAGGTAAGCCAAGCAGCTTGTAAAATGTAAAATAATCATGTGCTCTGTTATTTTCTTGTTCTTTTTAATAGGAGAGTTAAAAGTAGGAAGCCCTTTTTAAGTTCTTTTTGTCTGTCAGTGAAAACTGAGAAAGAGGGATTGTCTTTTTTAGTGCAAGAGCTGAAATGCGGCCAAACAAGGAAAGCCAATGCTGCATCTGCACCGGCCTAGGAAGAGCCTAAAACCCTAAATAGAGACATGTACCCCTATCTTGTTGGTACTGTATACATCAAATCCAATACATAGAGGTAAAAAGCTCATAGATTGCTAGATCGTAGCATCTTTTGTCTCTTATCAAAAGATTCATTCGAAAGAAAAAAAGGGGGAAAAATGATATGGGATCTTAATTCACTCCTAAATCAGACTCTAATTTTAACTTCTCGTTGAATTGGCCACCAACTTCTTACTTTGTTACTCACGTTTGTCCATAATTTATCATTTGTTAGTTAGTTACTTACGCACCAATACCCCCACTTTTTAAAAAACTAAACTAACTCGGTCTATTTTATTCTGTCAAAAAACTGACACGATTGTTTTCTCTCATCTCCACTAAAAAACCTATGTCGTTTTAGATAAAGTGATAATAAAAACACCAAACTTAATTCTAATATGAAAATAAACCTCAAAAGAGCGAAAAAAAATCTTAATTAATTAACTTCATCCCAAATATTTTTTTTCAAATGCGAGAAAAATATATAAAAAAAATAATAGAAATAATAAAATTTAAAATGTAAAAATGTGAAAAGAAAACTAGAATGGAGATGTGTATCATTATAGGTCAATGTGCTTTTCTTTTTACAAAAAAAATCCTAATTTTAAAAAAAAAAATCTGATTTTGTCTAATAAAAATTAATTTTTTTTATAATTCGTAGAACTAATCTCGGGACTTTGTTTTCCCTCAGGGAGAAATGGAAATTAATTTGGATCAAGTGTTATGTTAATTTAATTTATTTTATGAAAAAAGTTATACGAGGTCTTGATTTTTTCTCTCACTCATAAATCATGCCCTAATTTTAACCCCTTGAATAGGCCCTTAATTTATATTTCATCGCGCACGTTTACCCCTAACTTAGTTAATATATCATGTAAAAATGATGTTGTTTAAAACACGTGTGAGTTAGAGGGGGCTGAATGGAGGAGACCAAGGGCGTTTGTCTTCATTAGTTGAGAAGTTAAGTGTACGGGGGTCTAATTGGCTAATGATAACTAAGTTATGGGTAAATGTATGCGATGAAATATAAAATTAGGGGCCTATTCAGCGAGGAGTTGAAATTAGGGTCTGATTTAAGAGTGGGGAAATATATCCGGGTCTGTATAATATTTTCTCAAAAAACAAAAAGGAAAAAAAAATCCATTTGTATCAACAATGGTAGTATTCTTTTGATTTAATATTGTAGAGAAATAATAAGTAGCGAGTCTATTTTAATGGTATAGTATGTCCTCTTTAGATTAAGAAGGCACAATTTTTTTCAAAGTCTCACTCCATTAAAGAATTAAACTTTTTTTATACGTTATTAAATAATTGATGCAAGATTCGTTCTATGAACGGGGCATAATCTTGTATAGTGCCCCTTTGCAGTTTATTTTGTAAGCTGAGTTTGATCCCTGAAATTCTTTCATTTTTCAAAAAAATATTCGTTTATTAAACGCAATACTGGCATGATGAATAGTGTGCATAAAAAGGACACAAGATTTCAAAGTAACAATTAAATTGCGCTCTTGGTCCCTTCGACGAAATGATCAAATTGGGTGTCTTTATTTAGTGTTGGTTCATATTGAGTCCCTATACTTCCAACTCAACGATAACTAAAGTTATTTATGCTTATGTGTCATCATTTGATTAGTGAGGCAATCTCCTCATTTTCTCTTTTATTTGCCAATCAAACGATGAAAAATCAATAAAAGGGTCGTCGGGATAGAAGTAAGAGGATTGAATGTGAACCAACTTAAGTAGAGAGATTCAAAATGACTATTTCATCTGAATAAAGGGGCCAAAAATACAATTTAATCCCTCAAGGCAACACAAAAATGATCACGCATCCTTGCAAGGTTGCAACATATTAAGATGGATGGATCAAGGTTGTAAGAATCGGACATGGCTCAGAACCAATGAGGCGAGAGGTTCATAATTTTAAAGTTCAATCAGGGTCAGACTGTGATCGAATTAGGATTTTAAAAAACTGTAAACTAGAAAAATCGGGACTATAATATAATGTATTTTTAATTTGATACTATGTAGTATATACATATATAATTCATGCAAATAGTGAATATCAAAATATTTGTTAAAAAAAAAGATTATCAAAGTAGAAACTACTCCTAAAAAGAAGTTCTAAATCAAATAACATAATAATAATAATATATCAAATAACATCCTTAGTACAAAATAAACATGTCAATGTCTTAATAAAAAAACTCCAAAATAAATATCATATCAAAATTTTGATTATATCCACAAATAAATACTAATTTTCTAATTTTAAATTAAATATATATTAAAGTTTTATTTCGATAAAATATATTAAATATTTAGAGAAAATTCGGATTATATCGATAAATAAATATAATTTACTAATTGCCTAAAGTTAAATACTAAAATAGATATTAATTGTAAATCAATTAAATTAATATATATTTGAAAGTTTTGATATTTTAAATCTTTAATATCAACTAATTTCATTTATGCATGAAAAGTTTGAAATTTATTTCTTTATATGCATTAATTGTAAATTGAATTAAAAGTTGGTATATAAATGTTAATTTATATGAAAAGAAATGAGTATTTATCAAAAATAGAATAATATAGATCTAAATCATTATAGGAAAATGAAAAAACTGAATTTAAGTAACAAAATTCAAAATTTTAGTTAAATAAATGAATCAAAACTTAAAGAAAAAAATCAATCAAACCACCAGAATCGTCCGACCCGTGTTTGAGTCAACCGATTCAAGGTCAGACTGAACTGGTCTACTATTTTTTGGCGATTTATGAATAATAAATTTTTTAAGGGTTGTAAACACCGGACTCATGGCTAAGTCACAATTTTTCCGATCGGTCAGTTTGGTTCTTACAAGCATAGATGGGAATATGGGATACATAACTGTGATTTCGTGGTCCAAGTACCAGTGTGGTGAGGCTGTGAGACTGAAGGTTGACCGTACAAACGGTGGAGTACAATGGACCGAACTTAGTGAATTTTCTTATAAAAATGAAAATGCACTAAATTGTCAAATTTTTAAGGAAAAAAAAAAACTTCTTAACCTATTTTTTTCTATTTTTAACTCCAACTAAAAATTTAAACTAAAAAATTATATTGGTCGAATATAACTTTATTTTAATAAAATTAATAATTTTCACTGTATGATTTTCTCTATTCCGATTGGATCGATCATAGGCAGACATAATAGCAGTAATTAACACAGAAAACACAAGTACAATACTATCATTAATTAACTCCATCGGAATTCATTTCTTCTGATTTCCTCGCACCTGTTTGTGATTCGCTTGTGGTGCAGCGGACCAAAACATCAAATCCAGCAAACTACTCCCGCTGTCCGGACCCGCCCCACACCGCGTTCATACTTCATACCTGCATAGCAGATAATTTTGACCAAATTGTCAAACTTCCCCACGCACGTGCGTGAACAGCAGAGAGACAAAAGAGATTTTACGATTTAAAGGAGGGTCGTCCTAATTTGACCCGGTCTCCTACTTTGACTCCTCAAACTTATTTAAGCTTGCTTACGTGTCAGGATCAACGGTTGTGGAATTCATTGACCAACAAGTATCAATGATTCACACGGAAAACGCAAAGACCCAAATGGCCACAAAGTTAAATTTGTACAGTTGTACTGGTACTCATAATTTTTTACCCTAATTGAAATACTCCCTTATAAATAATGGGGAAAAAAACGATCCGACATCTATCATCTGGAGTTAAAATATTTTGACACTTAACTTTTATTCCCGGTTGAATACACATTTAATATTTACATTGTTCAACTTGTTGACACCAAATATTTGTATTGTTGAACATTTTAAAAAATTTGAAAACATGAGAAGTTTTATTTAAAATTATAAAAATGTGTGAAAAAATAAAAATATAAAAAATATTTCTCCTCCTCTGCCCCTCCAGCAACCACCGCCACCACCACCACTCAATCCCTGAAAAGTATCACAACGAGGTCAGTTGTGGTCACTTTGTGCAACGCCCTGTTCTAGTCAATCTGCAACTCGGTAACCATGGATAGCAGTGCGTAGGGCGTGATTGTGAAATCTGTACGGTAAAATTTTCAAAGGAAGCATTTAAGCCGCTTGAGATGATGAAAAAAGAGGGTGTAATCGCAGATATGGCAATGTTCAATCTATGGGTAGTATGCGTCGTTGGGCCCATAAGTAGTGGTTATTTATTTTGGTTTGATTGGGTTTTATGTTTGGCTTGGTAGTCTAATCATAATAGGCTTAGAATTTGTTCACGTTAGTTATATATATATATATGAGTGGGTTGTGATCGTAAAAGTGTAGAAGAGAGAAAATTAATTGTGTTCATCTATTAAAAAATAAGATTTGTTTTAAGTTTCAAGTCAATCATTGGATACGGATTGGTGGTTCGATTTTGACGGATTCTTGACAGGTTGTTCCTTACTTCAAGCTATTTTAGGTGAATCCTGTTGATCGTTCCCTAGGTTGTGATTGAGTATTTTTTCTTGGTACCCATTCTCTTCTTTTTCTCTGATTTGATTGATATGATTGATTGATTAATTGTTACTATTAGTGATAGTGATGTATATTAAATAACTGAAGGTTTTTAGCAAAAAAATAAGGTTTGTTTCAAGTTTCAGGTCAATCATCGAATACGGATTAGTGGTTCGATTTTGAAGGATTCTTGACGGGTTGTTCCTTACTTCAAGCTATTTTAGGTGAATGGTGTTGATCGTTCCCTACGTTGTGATTGAGTGTATTTTCTTGGTACCCATTCTCTTCTTTTTCTCTGATTCGATTGATATGATTGATTGATTGTTACTATTGATGATAGTTGTGTATGTTAGATAATTTTTATAGTTAAGATAGAGGTTTTGCTTGGTTGTACACATTGATCATCATATAGTAGATTGTTACTAGCTTGGTCCCGTAGTTTTTTACTTGTTTAGGTTTTCCACGTTAAAAATCCTAGTGTTTTCTTTTCTGATTTGTTTGACTACTAGGTTATCGTATCTTGGGATAAAATTATTACGTTGCGTATATCGATTGTCATTTGAATTAACCACAACAAGTGGTAGCAGAGTCAGGTTAGGTGAGGCTCTACCAACAAGTAGTAGCAGAGCTTAAGGTTTGAAAGATGACTGACAATGTGAAGATTAAACTTTTTGATGGAGAGAATAATTTCGAAGTATGGCAGACAACTGTGATGAATTTGTTGACTATGAAGGATCTCGACATCGCTATTGACGAAACGAAGTTAGAAGGAATGAAAGATAGTGATTGAGCAAGTATTCTGGAAAAAAGACAAGGAGTCAGATCAGGTTAGCATTAGCTCCATCAATAAAGTATCCTGTGATGGGGGAGCAAACACCGAAGGGTATATGGGAGAAGCTAGAAGGTGTTTATGCTTCAAAGTTTGTGACAACACAAACTTAGTCTAAAGTTGGACTTGTATTCGTTGAAAATGGATGACGGTGACCCGCACCTCGGAGCGTCGTTAATTTCCTCGGCGGTCAAATATAAATTTATTACTCCCTCTGTCCTTTAATAACTGACATTTTTCTACGTTTTTCTACTATTTAGAGTACTTGTCATTTTATCTTTTCCGAAGCATATATTTTGTGCAAATGATAACTTTTTTTTTTGTTAAATCAACCCAATTTGATGATGGTGTGGTAATTTGAGTGAAAATTAGAGGTAAAAATGAAACAATGTGGAATAAAATAAGATCAAAGATCATTGTCTTATGCTTTTCTACTATCCTAAAATGTCTGTTATTAAAGGACGGAGGAGTACAATCTACTGCTAAAAACAAATGAATGTAGCTAGCAGTAAAAGGATCGATTATCAGGGAGCAATGGTCTAATCTAAGTGTATGCTTGTGCAAAAGTTTGAATAAAAGAACGAAAAAAATAATAAAGCAATAAAATAGCCTTGATCAAGGGCGAAGGTGTCCTTGATCAAGACTACAGATTATGGGAAGTGAAACAGATGTGAGAGATATTCCTAATAGAGGCTGGGCAGCAATGAGACATAGTTTACAATCATCGACGCAAAGATATTCATTCCCGATCTATAGAGTTGCTATAGAATCAGGAGACCTCCTGACTCCTATCTTCCCTCTTTTATCAACATCACCCCAAGTCCAATGCGCGTAGGATTAAGGGTTACCAGTGATGCCTTATAGGGGTGAGCACGGATCAACGGATCTGACCGATCCGACCCGATCCAATTCGTTCTCACCCATCCGATCCACTCCGCTTGACAGTCGGACATAAATCGACAGAGGCTGTCGGAATCCGAACGTTTTCGGATTTCGACAGTTGGATTATCGGAATCCGTCGGATTCCGATAATCCAAATCATTGATTATGAGCCCCTCTAACGGGCCTAACCCTAAGTCCCCAACCTAATTAATTCCATTTCCAACGAAACCCGCTTGCTCCGCTGCGGCTGCGCTCCCTCTCCAATCTCCATCCCTCGACCGTCGACGCTCGTTTTGCTGTCCGGCCGGCGTGCGCTCCCTTGCCTCTCGCACCTCTCCCCCGTGTCGCTCCCTCCTTGTGCTCGCTCTGCTCCAGGTTGCCGCTTACCGGAAGTCTCTCTGCTCGCTCACTCTTGCCGCCGATCCATAGAACCAACCACAAGGTCCACAATCACTCGAAGAACAAATCAAAATGGTAAGATTAACATGATTTGTCTGTCGTTCGAGCGAGAATTGAGAGAGAAATATCGTAAATTCGTGAATTGGTTGATGGGAGTGGCTTTTAATGTTGATGGTAAGGGTCGTTGAAGGAAAATGGAGAGGGAGAGAGAGCCATTAATCTGTTTGAGGATGGGAGTCAAACAGATCCAAGGGTGGATGATGAGAATGAAAGAAAGGTGGGTTTTATTTATTTATTGAGCTAACAGTACGAGAAATCTCATTTGAACCCGATAAAAGCTCGAACAAAAAAATACTAAAATACGAAATAAAATAAATAAATGTCGGTTCGCGCTAACGGTACGAGAAATCTCAATTTTTTTCAATTTCTTTTCTTACGAATCCAAAAATCCGACCGAAACGATCTGATTGGTTTCGGATCCCTTGACAAAAAATCTGAATCCGAACTTATCCGATCCGAACTCGTCGGATTTCGATCCGAAATCCAAACGCTCACCCCTAATGCCTTACCAATCCAGCACATTGCTAGTTAAAGGGTTTACCGGATTGGCAGATAGTTGACTAGAGGAAGACAACTCCAGACTAGTTTTTACGTGCGTCAGTCGAGACTGGTTCTGATTAACCTCACCCCCTACCAGTCACAGTCGCCTGCAATTGCGTAGGAGTCTACTTCAATCCCTTTGGCCGATGATCTACAACCAAAGAAAATGACAGTAGCGTTAGCTATTCAAGTCCAAGATGATCAATTTCGAACTCAAATAGACAACACATGAGATGAAGTGCGGGATCAATCAAATGCAGAATCGGAAATTAATAAAAATAATTAGGTCTCATGCAGACTCATGCTCATGCTCAATTGCCTCTACTAAGAATGATTGAATTAGCTACGTATACTCATAATTGAAAGCAAAATAGATGAAAAATTAAAATGATGAAAAATCCTTCATTTCCGAAGGAGCAAGAGTATGTGAACAAAGAGCAAAGCTAGAGAAGAAAACAGAATTTCACAATCCGGCCTCTTCTTCTCAAAGCCCTAGAGGGAGATTAAATAGTTCTTTCTCCCGAAATTATTGGCTAAAACTAAGAAAAGTAAATAAGTCTTTAAATCTAATTCAAAACGCGAAACGATTTTGGAAATGTATCTTGAAGAATCTCCTTACGTTAAAACTCTTTGATGAGACGAATTGGCTGGGAGGATACTCTGATTTCTTCCGTGAAAGGTGCAGTTTGCCATTAGAATGATGGGAGTCTTCTTCAGACCCGGCCCATGATCCGTCTGCTCAACAAGTCATCCGACTGGAGGTTTGGTCAAGGAGGATGTCTTGGTCAAGGAAGATATCTTCTAAACAGCTTGATCCAGTAGCTTGGTCAAGGAAGCCTTCAATGCTCAAGTTGTTCTGAAATGCTCTGAATCTTCATGAATTTCCCTCATTTCCATCCGGTTGATCCTCAAATCCATTTTCTGTGATAATCAATAGAAATAAGCTAAAATCAATAGCATACCATTCGAAAGATACAAGAAAACAAGTGATAAAATCACTACAATTATGGCTCAATCAGAAGGTATGAGCATCCATAAGCACTTGTCGAATTTCAATAGGGTGTTGATGAAAGTGTTTAATATAGGGGAGAAAGTAGAAGATGAAAAGCAAGCGATGCTTGTTCTTTCTTCGTTGCCTAAGTCATATAAGTTACTAGTGCAGTCCCTCACAACAGGGAAGATAAGTTTGAAGAAGGAGGATGTGACGACTTTCCTAATATATAATGAGAAGCTATTAGGAGTGAAGAACAAGAATAATGGTGATAAATTGTTAGTTGTTGAAGGGTAATCGAGTGGACGAGATCAACGTGATAGAAGAAAATCAAGAGGTGCTACTTTCAGCTTTGAAAGAAACAGATCTAGTTCAAAACCAAGGGCAGACTACAGTAAGAGAGAGTGTTACTATTGCCACCATATGGGTCATATCAAAAGATATTGTAGGGAGTTGACTGCTGATTTGGAAGAATTACAAAGGAGTAAAGGAAAAAATAAGATTGATGATGCTGCAATAATTCAGGATTGTGATGATGAACTTCTGATGGTGCAGAGAAGTGAGGATTCGGTAAGAGATTCCTGAATTTTAGATTCTGCATGTTCTTTTCATATTTGTTCTAACAATGAATTATTTTGTACATTTGGTGCTTGTGATGGTAAATTTATCACATTGGTTAATAATGAAAAATTTGAGGTTGAAGGTATTGGCAATGCGAAGATAAAGATGCATGATGGTTTGGTAAGAACTCTCGGCAATGTGAGATATGTGCTGAAGTTACAAAGAAATTTAATTTCTATTGGAAGATTGAATTCTCGTGGGTATGGATACTCAGTGAGAGATAGATTGATGAGGTTGAGCAAATGAGCAGTTGTAATCCTAAAGGGGGAGCTTGCTTCTAATAATGTTTACCGGTTCATTAGGAACGCAGTGAAGAGTGAGGTACAAGGTACCTACAAGAGATTGAATGAAAATTGGTGATTGCCCTAAATGAGCATAAGGGGGAGATTTATTATGGGTCCCGCTTGTTTGGGTCTATAAGTAGTAATTATTTATGTTAGTTTGATTGGGTTATTATAGGCTTAGAATTTCTTCATGTCATATATATATAGGTAGGTTGTGTGCGTAAAAATGTAGAAGAGACAGAGAGAGAATTAATTGTGTGCACTTATTAATTACTACCTCCGTCTTTTATTAAACGACTTTTACTATTTGGGCACGCATATTAAGGAGGCCGGATGACTTACTGTTTGAGACAATTTTTCCCCGAATTTTTTCTCGGACGTACGTTAAGGATTAACGTATGTTCGAAAAAAAGTACG
>NBIL01124733.1:0-23821 GCA_002752925.1 Viola pubescens var. scabriuscula | reverse complement strand
GTTGGCTACGCATCTCAAATAGTATCTAAAAATATCACGGGATTAACGTGGTTTAAAAAAGTAATTCTCAATCTATTTTACTATTTTTTATGTATTTCTCGTCAATTTTTCTCAATTATTTTATTAACTACCAGATTTGACACTATTAACCAAGTGAGCCCTACCTTCTTCTTCACCTATCGTTTACTGTTCGCTACGCATCTCAAATATCTAAAATATCACGGAATTAACGTGGTTTGAAAAAAATGATTCTCAATCTATTTTACTGTTTTTTTTATATATTTTTGTTCAATTTCTCTCAATTATTTTATTAACTATGACATTGGACACTATATAACTAGTGAATTTAATATAAATATCTCGTAAAGACCCACACTTATGAGCGGCAATGAATCAATTCATGATATTTGTCATTAATATGAGTTGCATGTAAACAATTTAACGAGACATTCCGAAATACTTGATGATCCATATGATTTAGGAGTAATCAATACTTCAAATGTTTTAATATTTGGGGTGTTTTTGTTTTTCTTGTTCTTGTTCGTACATGTGTCAGTATAGTATTGTACTATAGCGCTGAGCTCAGATTAATTTCTTGAAGAAACGTAAACCAGTTCCCTATCTTTGTTCAGACTCTTCAGACCATTATTTTTCCATTCTTGATTTCTAGTTGGGTTTTCCGTTATTATTTTATTATTTTTTACCGGTCATTTGAGTTTTCGTAAATTTTCATGTTGTTTGTCCTAATTAAATGGACACCTGGCCTCCCAGCTACCTTTTTTGTTTATTTATTGCTCCATTTTTTTCTTGTTGATTCCTTACCATCTTTTTAAGGTTTCTTGCTTCTTCTGCTTTCTGCAGAGAAAATTCTTCTTCTTCTTCAATTATTAATAATAATAACCCATTCTTTGAATACAGACAGTCTCAATTTGAATTTCTTGAATTTTATCTCCCCTTGTAAGTTATACTTAATAGTATTGATTTGGTAGATACAAAGATGACGATTGTAACCGTATCTCCAAAGAAAGCAAGGAAATCAAGGAGTAGTAGCAGTAGACCTGATGAAAAGGCTCCCTTGTTGCCTAAAAACCATGATCTTGAGGGGTTCAATGGAGCTTCCTTTGGTGGGGCAGTCTTCAACTTGTCTAATGGGATTGTTGGTGCTGGGCTCATGTCACTGCCTGCTGTAATGAAGGTTTTAGGGCTTGGTGTTGGGTTCCCTTTGCTCATCCTAATGGGTTTCTTGTCAGAGACTTCAGCTGAGATGTTACTTAGGTTCACCAAGGCAGCAAAGTGTGATTCTTATGCTGGTGTTATGGGCAAAGCCTTTGGAGGTTGTGGGAGGATCCTTTTGCAACTCAGTGCTATAGTTGCCACAGCTGGTATACTCATCGTGTACATGATTATTATTGGTAAGACATCATTTGTTTCTTGTTAAATTATGGCCATTATTCATGTTTCTGTTTTCAGTTTCTGGATTTCTCTAGCCGGTGTTAATGGTTATTACTCCTCTCACCGATGCGAACAAGATTAGTTCTGATGCATTGGCTAGTGATGAAAAAGAATGAGATGCGTTTATTGCGCTCGAGATGGCATCTATTAATTCATGTTCTGTGATATGCAGGCCCTGAAATATCTAAGCTTTCTGTTGTCGTTTTTCTGAGTTACTTATTGTCACTATAGCAAACATGAGCTCTTTCTGTGTACTAAATGGTTGTGTGTTTGCTTACTTGAAGGTGATGTGTTGTCTGGAACAACTTCAGCCGGAGTTCACCATGCAGGCCTCCTCGAATGGTGGTTTGGAGAACACTGGTGGAATACACGCTCCTCGGTTATTCTAGTTACAACTCTTGCTGTATTCTCTCCATTGGCTTGTTTCAAGCGAATTGGTACGAATCATGTCTTAACTATAGCACATGTTGTTGAATATTGGCTTGTTTGCTTGTATATGCCTTCTTATACTCTTCTTATCATTAAATACTACAAATGTACCATTTGGTTTTCATCATGTCTTCTCGAAAAGCATAAATTTGTGTGATGGATGATAGCATGCTTATATAAACAACCCTACTGTTTCTTGATACTATTTTCCTTCAATGTTTGGCTCCTTGAATTAGAGATTGATTATGCCATTCTGCTTTCAGATTCTTTACGATTCACATCTGCCGTGTCAGTCACTCTGGCATTCGTATTTCTTGTTGTCATGGTGGGAATCGTAATTTTCAAGTTGATGAGTGGAAGTATAGTCTTCCCCAGATTTCTACCCGATTTAACAGATTTGAGTTCCTTTTGGAAACTGTTCACTGTAGCACCAGTCCTTGCCACTGCATTCAGCGGCCACTTGTACGGTATGCAAATTATACTTCTCGAAGTAGGGCTTATCCATTTCAATCACTTTTCTTCTTAAAGTTTGCTGTCGAATGAAGTGCGATGTTCTGAATATCAAATACTATGTTGGTGGTGGTCATTTTTCTCTTAAACTTGTGGAAACACTTCTTAACAAGCACTTCTGCTTGTCATCTTTGTTTTTAGTTCACAGCATAGTTAATGAACTAGAGGATTCATCTCAGGAGAAAGCAGTCGTTCGATCATCAATTGGTTTATGCTCAATTATATATCTGACGGCTAGCACTTTTGGGTTCCTTCTATTTGGTGAAGCGACTCTCGATGATGTGCTAGCAAACTTCGATGATGCCAGCCTCGGAATTCCTTACAGTTCCCTGATAAACAATGTTGTTCGCATTAGTTACATTGGCCATCTCATTTTTGTGTTTCCAATAGCCTTCTATACGTTAAGGTTAAGCGTTGACGGTCTCCTCTTCCCTTTAGCACGGCCGCTGCATCAAGCAAATATCAGGTTCTCATTGTTAACCTTGTCGCTCTTGGCTATGATCGTGGCGGGTGCAACTCTCATTCCGAACATCTGGGATGCTTTCCAATTTACAGGAGCTACTGCAGGAATTTGTACTGTATTGATATTTCCTTCAGCCATCACGCTTAGGTGAGCTTGCATTTATCCGTCAAATTCACAACCTGGTTCAAGCACATCAACATATTTGATTGTTTATATACTTTTTTTCCCGTTTAGCGGAACGATTTGTTTTGTGCATGACCATTTTACTTTGGTTTTTGCAGGGATACTCCTAACATAGCAACTAAGAAGGACAAGATACTATCTATTGTCATGATTGTTGTCGCGTTATTGGCGACAGTGGTGGCTATGTATAGCAACGTATCTGGCTTGTTCGAAAGGAAATCTGTTCCGATGTGAACAATTGAATTCTAGGTTGTGAACGAACCAAGACCTATTGGCGCAGCTGGAGTCATTTTTCCACTGAAGAAACCGGGTGGTTCTTGATATTTTTGTAAGATATATACATATGCGTGTATGCGTTGCTGTTCTTGTAGATTACGGATGTGTGTTCATTGCTGTTGTACACCGGTGGGTCAGAATTAATTTTGTGTCAAAAACACCGGACCAGATCAATTACAATGGTTCCAGCATGATACTTGTTTGGTGGCAAACAAATTATGGGTAAATGTAATCGATCAAGAATTGATAAACTATTCGATACTGGGGTTTCGTCAAAGCATATATCGTTTGCTGCACTATTCAGGTGCTGAAGTATTCAATACAGAGGTATTAGCTTTACAACATTGAAACTACAAACCTATTACATGTAAATACAAATAAAAACTAACTACAACCCTTAAATTAGCAAAACCTATTTACAAAACCTATTACCTCAATTCTTTCCAGATGTTACATTTAATGTACAATCATAATTGGTAATCGTAATCGCTTCAAGGATTTCCTAAACTGGTGACGAAAGGCACCAGTCTTTTATAGTCCCGTCTCCTCCCGAGTGCACAATTATCAAGTACCCTACCGAGGATAAGGCGTGTATTCCGTAGAGCCACCTCCCTAGGAGGGATCCCAGAGTCAGTTCCGCTTTGCGCTGCTGCTGCAGATCCTGTTCCAAACCCGGATCCAATGGTATATTGTAAGGGGCCACTTCGAGCCTTGAACGAGGTCTGCGGAGCAAGCATCTTCTCATCAGCTCCATTGTCATATGGCCCGGGTTCATGAGAATGGGAACCTGGCAGCGAGCTACAGCTTTGGAGGAGAGCTTCCAGCACACTAAGTGCCTCCCAACACAAAGTACTCTCCACCAACTGAGACACAACTGCATACATATGTGGGCTTTGAGAAGCATCCATGGGAGTATGCTGGAGTAGGGCCTTCAGCATTAGCAATATCACACGCTGATACTCGACTGGCACTTTCTCTAGCAGCCGTAGCAAGTGTCCAAAAGCTAAAGCAGAATGCTTAGGCAACCACTCTGTACACAATAGCGGTGAGACACAAGCAAGAAGGTTTTCAACACTTCTGATCTCTCCGCAGGCATAGATCACAAAAACTGTGGCTAATTCATCCAAAGATTTCGCTCTGCACCAAATTGCAATATTGTTTGCAACAGAGCACGCAGTGTGCCATTGCTGTTGGAGTGGCGAAGCAGGTCCCACCATTGTGTCCTTACTGAGCTGCAAGCAGAGCCAAGGAAGTAAGCCTGTGATGTGCATCAGAAGCCTCGTCTCTGAGTCTCCAAATATAGAGTCACATGAGTGCACTGTGATACGTGACAAGACTTCAATAGAGACACCATGACTAACAGTTGACATGAGCCCTTTAAGCACAAGCGGCTGCACCCCTTCAAATGTAGGCAAATTCCCACTAGAAGATGGAAGTGATTCGATCCGTTGAAAATCTCCCATGTCACCACCAGTATCAAGTTCATCACGAGGCATGCTTGAAAGAAGCACATTTTCTGTTGTTTGGTCCCGGAATGATAAACGGTCAATCACACGTGAAAAGAGCTCAAGCACCTGGCAGTAGACATGAACGAAATCTGTATGCATCATAGCCACACAGCCCCAGAAGAGTTGGGGATACAATATCACCTTTTCTGGTTCCATATTCTCCACCATTACTTGTAACGTCAACAATATTTCCATAATGAATCCCAAAACAGGGGGCACTGGGTTTCCCAGGCATCTATGGAGGCATCTAAGGAGTGATACACAAGTATCACTTGTTACACTAGGTCTCAGTGCACGATATATCTGATGTGAGCGGCATGCAAGGTGTCTTGATGTGCACTCCATTGCCCACTTGAGCGCCTCAGTACCCCAAGTCTCGCGGAGATCTCCTTGGAAGAAGATAGCATCAACCATGCTCTGGACGAGAGCAGACAGGAGAGCTGCACTTGGAAGTTCAGTTCTCGTAACTGTGGGGTCCTCATTCTCCCACATCATGCTTCCTCGCTTTGACTGGACATACTTGATCAGACTTACAACCTGCTGTTTGTTCTCTCCATCACTATTTTCCACCTCATAAAGTTCCAAGTGCCGTCCTGCAAGTGAGTATAATAGATTCACAAGTAAATGCTGGCAATGCTCTAGCACAATATCTTCTGAACTGTCCATTGAAACAAATGTGACATGAAAAAGCAGAGGCAAGTGCTCGCGAAAATCTTCATCATTCTCGTATGCGATTTCCGCTAATAAAATCAATGCAATGTCTGCATGAGTTAGCGAATGTTGCTGATGTCCTTGCAAGGCTGATTGGAGTTCTTTTGCATTAACACCATGCATACCAACTCCAGGATGCAACAAATCTTCGGAATTCGGAGTGTCAATAAGATAGTCTCCACTATCACGAGAAACATGCCGGCTCCGTAAACTTCCTGTTGAACTCCGAACCCCCATTAAAGGACCCGACATATTCACTAAAGCAGGAATGAGTTGGCCTGAGCGTCCAGCAGTTACTGGGACAACGTTCAACTCTGGAGGCATAGGACTTAGTGGGCCTGAGACACTTCTCCCTGTGACACCAGCGGTTCGCCAGCTCAAACTTCCACTAGTATTTCTGAGAGGACCATCTAGGGAACCTCGAACCAGTAGAGGTGACATGTGTGGCTGGGTGTCCACGACTGATGCAATTTGCACCGCTGCAGGACCCTGAGAGAATTCCAACACAAAATTTCCATTTGCATCCCCCTTACTGGCACTTGGCACAACTGGTTCAATGCTGTCTTCCAGCATTCGCTGAGCCAATTGGTAAACCAGGTGATCAATTGTGCGCTGAGGACATATACGTGCTAAATATAAGCTGACCCGCTTTGCAACAGAGAAATATGTGGCAAATGCACCACTTATTTCAGCAGATGCATTTGAATCACAATCTTCAATCCCTTTTGTGATCAAGAAATCTAAAACTGGACTGATGTTCCTGGGTTTGCTAGCAATCGTGCTCCACAGTTTTTCAATTTCATCAGGGAACTGATCCCCATGTCGCCAAGTCACATAGTAAAGGCTCTTTAATAATCTTTCACTCCAACCTGAGTCCTTGAGTTTCCAGAAATTGAGGTTCTCAATCCATGGAGCCATGCAAGTCAAGACCTGATGCTGAGCTATTATATCAACAGCATCAAGTTGCCTCTGCATGATCTCCTCGCAAAGGAGCTGGCTTAATTCAGGGTGATCTTTGGCAAGCTTGATTGAAAGCTTATACTGGAACTGCTGATAGGAATCCGGGAGATTACCAACAACAGCAGCTCGATAGCCTCCTGAGCCCTCAATGCCATCCTCAGACCACTCGCGTACAGACAGTGTCTCTAGCATCTGAAGTGCATCATCCCGGATTTGTCTATTTGGGTCGACAACCTTGTAGAGGATCAGGCTCAAGAGACGCTGTATCTCACACTTCGGTATTTCTTGGCGCATGTAGACCTCAGCCAGCACACTAAAGTAACCGTCAGCTATGGCCGCATCGGAATAGTAGCACTGGGGCAAAATCATTCAGTTAGTCAGTCAAGTACACGCAGAACTTAATCATAAGAGTCCATAATAAGGAGCTGCTGAAGTAGACGTCAATGGTTTAAAGAAAAAATGCTAAACAACATATAAAACATCGTAAGTAAATATACTATAGGTTTCAGTCATTTGATAATTACTCTGACTTAGGACATCTAAATTGTTCACCCATTAACTTGACAATTACCAGGAATGTCTTGTTTTTGTTAAATTCAGATAAAAAAGTACCTGATCAATACAGGCTGGAAAAAGGTCCAAGTTCGTAAGAAGAAGATTCTTCAAAGCCAATTTTGCTAGAGAAACACGATTATGACTAGCCCGATGCCTATCACGTCCAGTAGTCGCTCGCCCACCTTCTCCTGCATACTTGGAGTAAGATGGAGTTGATGGAGAGTAACCAAATGGCGCCCTAGGTACAGGGTCATTGAACAAACTGTTGATCCAAGATATCACTCGGCCACTCATTTTCCTCGCATTGTCATCGAAGCAAGGCCCATATAAGAGTGATGCCATGGCATTCAAGGAGGCCCACTGGATTGCCTCAATTTGTTCATTAAGTTCTTTATCAAATGAAATTCTGTCAATAGAATCTTTTGACCGGCTGTGCTGCGAAGCCTTGTAACGTTCAACTTCTCGACGGTAATCACTTATGCCATCTTGTCCCCAAGTACCACCATTATCATCACTCCATGAGAGAAGTAGGTCAAACAGTCGCTTTCGTGTTTTGAGATCGAACCTCTCGGACCTTGCCTCAACAAATTCAGGTGCAAGGGATCTAAGAACAGAAGCAAGTCCATAACGGAGAGGCTGCATTTCTTGAAAGCCCTCAGCTGGCACTGAGAGAATCTGTCTAGTAGTTTCATCAATGAACTTCAAATAATGGAGATGGAAAACCCGTTTACGGCTCAGCACACCAGGCCATATATTCTCTGCAACAGTCCGGTATATATTTGCTATGTGGATACGGAGTTCCTCTCGCCGAGGTCTCTGAATCTGCTATCAGAGAAAACAGATAACGTTAATAGTTTATTGAAAATTTTCAAAAATGAAATAACATAATGAGGTGCCCCAAGAAATCTTTTACTGTATTTGAAGAAAGGTAGATACTAGAGTGTTAGTCTGTACATGCATTTCAAACTTTGAAAATAGACTTTAACAGGTGACCACATATGATCACTTCTGTCTCAGCAAAGCAGAAGCACTAACTCCGACACAGTAATTTTAAGATGCATTATTGCCTTACAGAATGAGCATGGCAAAGTAATACGCTAGGAGGTCAGACTCTAAATGAAGCACTACAGATTTGGACGGTGCATGTCTATAGAATAGCACAGACTTCCCATGCATAAATAAAGCTTCTCGTGTAAATTTTGAAAGATGAAATCTGCTAGCATTATAGCACTTGCTTGATGCTATTTGCAAGATGGGCATAGAAGCCTACTAGAGAATGCCATCTTGATGTTGACTCATCTATACCTTTTGGTGTCTTTAGGACACCATTTACCTTACATTGAAGCTCACATAATCTTTTCCCTCTAAACAATAATTACAGGGATCAAAGATGTAAACATCCAATATTTCTCACGACAGTCATATGGACCTCAGAATCTAATAATTCATAAGCTTTGTTGTGAGACTCATCTCCGTGAGTTTGCCTCTGTAAGATAAAATTAACATTCTCATGCCAGAATTTGACTTTAGAATGTGCCAATAATATATTAAATAAATCTCACTTGTAGCACTGACACAAATCAAAAAACTAGAAATGCCAATAATGAAATAAGCTGCATTTCAACCTTTTAAGGATACATGCATACCTTCCACTTAGGCTTTCCCTCAGTTTCCAAAGAAATCTCATCGATAAAAGATGAGAGCTCACTAAACATAATCTCACATGCTTCTAGGTGGGAGTGACCAAGAGCCATGGTGGCCGCATGCTGAACAAGTCAAAACAATACATATTAGGCATCATCTAGAAGCCTGAGGGAACAAAATTTTAACAGACTGGCACACGCACACACACATGTATATATTAGGCACTACATTCTCATGTATAAATAAAAAGATGATAATCCATAGCTCTCAGTTGACTCAAAGACCAGATGTACCATTTTTATCCATCCTCTGCCTCTGACAATCTGTGGCTATTTCAATAGTAATTGCTCACAACATATGTTTCTAGGAGTCTTAAGCGTCAGTTAGGCAGGCACATTAGTTTCTACAGCTGTTACATGTTTTAAATACTTTGAATAATCGAATGCTATACCTATAGTACCAAAATTCACCACCCCACAGAGGTGCTCCAAGTTAAAGTGAAGAGAAATTAATAAGTATTTCTGGCAATGCATAAAGATATAATGAAATTATAGATCATAATCTGCTCTTACAATTAAATCCGCTAAATTTACCATCCACATTAAACCTAGAGTGTAAATCTCAAGTTTTTATTTTATTTTTTTAACAAAAGAAAACTTGGTAATCTAAGCTAAAGAGCTCTTGGTGGATGTATTACAAAAAAAATGCCATAAATCAATGGATTCCCAAAAGAAAAGAGGTAATGAACAATAATTCATTTTCACAGTTAAGTCGTCTTCACCTTGAGATAGTTGGCTCATTATAGATTTAAGTCAAGATAATGGGTGTACAGACAGAAGAATCCAATGACCTAGAAAATATAATCATTGCAGCTACTTACTATGTTTGCTTCAGACCCAGATTTTAGCGAGGGGAAAATGAGATGGTAAAGGTCTTTTGTTGCTGCTAAGCCACCAGATTCTCTACTATCTGGCGGACATGAACAAGCAAACATTGCATACATGAGCCACTGATCCAGTTTGTTGTCTGCATCTTGTGACTGATGGGCCTTTCCGCCAAGCTCAAATGGTGTTATATGAGCAAGGCGCTGCACAACTTCTATCCTGCCAAATAAAATAGTAGCAATGATAACTACATATCCTTCTTACAGCTGAAATGGGTTAACCTAAAAACTAGTGCACACATTAGAAAGTACTAATTAGCAAGAAGAAGAAAAATGCGAGCATCTTAAACAAGGTAGTCATGTCATTGGCACTAATGATTAGAATCATTTTAAAAAATAAATAAGGTTTTCAAGGAAAACCTAACAGTGGAAATACTATAGTTTTAGTTGACTTATCTTTTTGGTCAAAAAACCAACCTGGGTCAACAACTCTATAGTGAATTGGTACTTAACAAGAGAAAAACACGCAATATGAGTACATTTCAATCAGAATTACTTACTTTGCTTCCTGAACAGAGCTTGGGCAAAGCACAGCAGCATACTTGACAAGTTCACTGAGACATCGTGCCCACCTGTTCTTGTCTGGACTCTCAAAAATAATAGATTGAAGAGTCACTTCAGGAGGAATTGCATCGGATTCTCGTCTCAAATCAAATGGACGACCAGAATCCCAATAGCAGTTCTGAACAATATCATCCTGCATCATCAGAAATGAAGTCTGAGTATAATGATTAAACTTTAACTTCACAAAATTGCACATCACAAATAATTAAAATGAATTTAAAAGGAAAAAGAAGAAAGATATGGAGAAGCTAATATTTACTATAGCTCACCCCATGTTCTTCAAGGACATCAATAACAAATATTGGTCCGACTTCATTTCTGACACTATGGTCAAACTGCTCATGTAATGTAAGGTCCCGGATGTCGTTCCTTAAGGCGCGTACACAGCGCAACAACTCCAGTGCAGTATGCCTAATCTGGCTATCCACAGAACTAAGGAAGATGAGACCAACTGCATCAATCTCTGACGCACGAAATTCAATCACTTCTGGTTGACGGAATGAAGACTTCTTGAATCCATCAGTTCTCTGCACCCCACGTTTTGTATCATCAGTCGTACCTTCTAGTGCATCGTCTACCAAACAAGCTCTCCAAAAACGCATAAGTTCTAGAAGGCGTCCCAATGATGTTTGAATGAGGAGAGGAAATTCATCAGGAAGCCGTAGAATAAAGTTGGCCATCCCTCTCATTACTGCAAATCGACGATGGGGAAGGTATCTAACAATTCGGTTCAATACTTGTACTGCTTCCTCTCGGACCCCAGGATCAATACTGATCCCATGTTGAGGAATTATTTCAGTGATCTTATCGCTTCGACCAACTTCTTCAATCAGATAAGGAATACATTTTAAGACTGATCGAAAGAGGTATCCCTGAGACTTCTCCTTCGTAACAGCATCTGAGGAAGCATGTAATTCATATTGTGGGCCACATCAGCAAAACTAAAAGAAATAAATAAATTGTACTCATGCAAGCAGAAAAGGCATAAATTTAAAGCATCAAAGGATACAATAGCCAGAGTTCATACATGCATGGGTCTGAAGGGAAGTAAGTGAATACATTGCTAAAAACTGTAAAAGGGATCACAGCAGAAATGCTAATGTACAGTGAAACCTGCCAAGACCAACTTGCCACTTTAGGATACATTTAGCAGGCAAGTGTATGGACAGTGAAAAACACAACGACTCACTTTTGTCTTAACTCGCTCTCTCTCTCTGCATTGGTGAATATAAGGAATATGTTTGCACAAACTTCTGTGAAACAAATAATTTCTTTGCTTCTAGAAACTAAATATCTCAACTCAACTAAGGTACCTTGGAACTAGTTTTTGAGCTGTCTTGCAATTTTAAAGCAAAATTTTGAAGTATTTAGTACAAAATGTTTTTGCTGCTTTTTGTCAAAGGAACATAAACTCTCTTGGACAAAATCCAGGTCTAAAACTTACACTTCATATTATCCACAACTTAAAATTCATTTTCATAGAAATAAAAGAGTTAGATAAGCTTGAAAACCAAATGCTTCAACCTAATTCATCTTACATATAAACTGTTTTAGGAAAACAATCAGAACCAATCTAGCTATTAAGAAAGAAAGAAAACTAGATCATTTTCATGTTCCATTCAAATGTGTTGGAATAACTTGATGACAACTCATCGAGAAATTTAAAATATTCTATGATCTTGCCATATATTTTCTCCACTGAGTTTCAACATCTGCCACTGGGTATACCGGTACCAAAGCAGTAAATGGAAGCATTTCTAATCCTTATAGGATTGTCACAGAACCTTAATCCTGATGTTATAAGATGGATCAAATCTTACAGGAAAGTTAGTCATTATATGCATGGGAAAACTAAAAACAAATAAGCCATAATCTGAAAAACTTAAAGACTCTCATAGTAGATAAACTAACCAATATCAAAATTCCTAAACAATCAAACATTACGAACTATTAATAAGTGATTATAAGGTTTGTCTATCATAAATCTTTGCCTATATTAGGTGTTTCAGCCACTAGATAGAGGATCAATACTCAGAACTCTATATTTTTAAGTGTTATGAAATCATCAAAACACTTAAAAATATAGAGTTCTGAGTATTGATCCTCTATCTAGTGGCTGAAACACCTAATATCAAAACACTAACGAAGGCTTCTGTTTCATATATGCAAAGGTTTATTTCATAGACAAACCCGTTATCCCAAGATCCTTGCTAGATAAACACATAATATCAAAACACTAACGAAGGCTTCTGTTTCATATATGCAAAGGTTTATTTCATAGACAAACCCATTATCCCAAGATCCTTGCTAGATAAATCCTTTTAACTGAAATAGACCAAGAAAACATATAGTTTCAGATCAAATTTAAAATGTGGTTATGAGCCCCATATTGAGCTGACAATTTCATAGGAACAAGTATTTTACTGTTACCAAAGGATGTTATTCTTCAAAAGACGAATCACTCAAAGAAATCAATATGCAGTCACAGAGTCATGATCTTATCCATCAATGTGCTTATAACTTGAAAGGAACACAAGCTGATACAGAACAAAATTTTGAAAAATCAAAGTATCCACAAGATGCATCAAGAATATAAAAATAAGTTCCCATGAAAAAGAAAAATATATTATTAATTAGAAAAGAAAGAGTAGAATAATTGATGGCCCTTTATAATCTTATATAATGAAAAATTGCAGAAAAACTTAGCTCATGCACCATGTTTATTCTACACATTTTAGAAAAAAAGATATATTACCTATTGTTGCCTTTGAAGAGGTCAGAAGAGCCTGACTATAGATTCTATGGCAAGACCTCAAAATTGACTCAATTGCAGCCTTCACTTTCGGGATGTAGTGCCCTATATCATGCCCTGTTTATGAAACAATTCAAACTGAGACTTATCTGCATAATCTAAATATCACATGAAGTCATTAGTATAGGTTCAGGTAATATCACCAGTTATCAATTACCTTTAAATATTTCCAAACCAACATGCTGACTTGAAGGTGACATAACAATGACAAGCAACGCACGAAGACCAATAACCTTTGCTTCACTTGGACTGTCTTGCTTCAGCAATTCCAATATCATATGGTTCATGGCAAAATCAAGATTATGTTCCGCAATAGTTACACAGAACTCAACAAGTTTGTCATGCTGAACATCCTGAGTAAGCATTCCCTTTCTCAGAACTGTTAAAAGTTGAGAGGTCACGCTGTCTAGGTAGTCCCATATACGATTTGGAGGCTGGCTAGCAGCATGGACACTCAAGTAGAACCTCAAGACTCGATGAAGGCAGTCCAGGGCCATGAAACGATGGTTCTTGTCCTGCACAACCAGGGAAGATGTTGTTATACGATACTTGAAGTAAAAGCCAATCAAGGAGTCTTCAACATCTCAAAAAGAAAAAGAGAAAAATGGGGAAAAAATGATGTCTTCACTAACATGCGTCCTAAACTGGTATTTAATTAGACTTCACTCACTCGTAAAAGCTTGTAGAGTTGCTCCATGTGAGGGCTTAAGTTGTTGTGGAATATTTGAGGATCACCAAGGCAGAGAAGTAGAGTGACCAGAGGGTAGCCAACCTAATATATTGAATCATTCACATTAGAATACAAGGAAAAGCAAACATGCATGATAACTAGACATGGCAAAAGAAACTGTGTAAATCATATAACGTAATACAACACCCGCCAACACAACTAGTCAATAATAGCATTCTAGTTAGGTAAAATGGCTTTTTCAAAACACATGCAAGGGTGCAAACTTTTTTAGTCACACAAAGGTACAAGAGAATAATACTTTGCCAAAAATGTCTTGGAACAAATTGTTCAAAGAAAGAAAAAAACGATGGACAGTCAAGCATATGCTTGTCAAAACCTCAAACAAAATACTAAGTACTTCACATATTGCAACTCCGAAGCACTGCATTTTCTACAACAAAGCATCTTAGGTATGAACTGTATGTCAGATGGTATTACATTACAAGAAAATGAAATACACACTAAAATTTATTTGGAGTGACTTGTGTGCCCCCCTACCCAAAGTCCATCCCTGACTGAGTCACAACAAAATCCTAAAAAGCTCAGAGGGTAACAACAGCAAGAATCTTCCAATGAACAAGCAAATATTTTGGGTATTTGCAGCAAACTCACTGAAAACACGGATATGTGTAATTTACAATAACTAAACCAATTATCCTTTTCAAAAACAGATAAACCAACAATCTTATGCTTAGGCCGCACAAACTAGGACCAGCACAGGAAGCAGGAGCATCTGAAAAGTATATTTCAATGGAAAAAGAAACCAATGCAAAAACTTCACAGTCAAATGAGAAAAAAGCCATAACACTTGTAACTTCTGAGAAAATAAGTAGATGTACGAGATCAACTTACAGCAATGTGTTTGCTTTGTTTATCCATCCATTGCATAAGTAGCCCTCTTATTCGTCCAACGGCGTCATACCACAATGTCAGAGCATTGTCTACACCCGAAGGAGGCCACTGGCTTTTTCCCCCATCTGCTAATGGAGCTAGTATGTATGAAAGCATATTACATAGAGCATGGTGAAGCTCACTTTTGCGCTTATGTGGAGCACGGTTAAGAGGATTTGCTTTGGCCACAAATGAAGCTGATGCATTCAATCCTCCTTCAGTCTTAACCTGACAACTATCTTATTGTTAAACCTTCCTTTTTATGAGATTAACCTCTGCAAGAAGTTTAGTTATAAACATACCCCAAGTTTCAGGTAGCGCATCCCATTAATGATGCTGAGTGTTTCACTTCGAGCAACACTAGTGTCAATCCTACGAGTGTTTAATTCCATGAAAAAACGTTCAGTTACGGAGCTAAACCTGCAATGGAAAACATAAAAGAAAGTGAAAAAAAAATACGATTTCGGCCAGAATGTAAGTACACTGAATCATGCCTGCCCAAATATTACACACTGATCCAATTAACCACTGGATGAATGTTAAAATCTT
Source organism: Viola pubescens var. scabriuscula (assembly GCA_002752925.1). Taxonomy (NCBI): domain Eukaryota; kingdom Viridiplantae; phylum Streptophyta; class Magnoliopsida; order Malpighiales; family Violaceae; genus Viola; species Viola pubescens. The sequence continues at coordinate 8,641 of NBIL01124733.1, read as the reverse complement.
TCAATCATTCAAAGAAAAACCTTCTTACATAATATATTTTTTAGAAACTTCAACTTTCAACCACCAAATGCAAAAGGTACATTATATTAAGGTTGGATTTGGTTCTCCAAAAAAAGAGAAAATTTAGGACTTAGATGCAGAATTTTCCCTCTAGCTTTCAAAATACAAGGAATCTCCCTATCTTTAGGCCTGTAATTCCTTTTCCAAAGATATCAAAAACATATTATTTCCTACCTTATAATGGTAAGAATGTATAGAGAGAGAGTGAGAGGAAAAAGGAGGGAAGAAAGAAAAAGAATAAAGAAGTCAACCACTCAATAAAAAATAAAAAATAAAGGAAAAAAAAGATGCGGACCCATGATGTACACACATAAGCAACCCATAACGTGTAATTAAAAAGATGAATAAAATACACATCATTTTCACAATAAAGGTTCCACACGTGCTTATATTGTTAAAAAAACAAGCTACTAGTTCAAGAATCATACTTCAAGAATTGGTTACCTGATACGAGATAAGGCACCCAACAGTTGAGCAACTAGGTCCAGAAGGAGCCCCCGCAAGTCAACTAATGAGGGATATTCAACCTGGCTAACAACCCTGCAACAAGAATATACTGATGATATTAAGAAAAAGATGAGCTTGAGAACTGTTTTAACAAATGAATTAATGAACAATTTCAGGAATTCCAATTAACATGGTCATCAACATTATTCTTAAACACACAAGATCTAGTCCCTGAAGGTCGAGTAAAGTAAGCATGGAGGTGCTGACTGGAGCACCTGAGCTAGATTGCATACAGAAGATTATCAGTCATCGAGAACCCTATCTAAACCTTTAAATCAACCTGGCATACCATTCTTAAATTAAAAGAAGCAATTCTTTAGACAGTTATAAATTTCATGTACAATATGCCAAAAATATTTAACGTAAGCATCAAATTCCCAGTTGTGGGCAGAAAATTCTGGGCTTGGCAAAATGAAGAATCACTTGACCTATTCATTTCAAAATGTGTACAGAATATCTGGCAATTCCGACAGATAATTCAAGTCAGCATGATGATTTTAGATATTTCTAACCCATGACTAGGAACTTCACCTGTCAGCATTAATGAGCCAGTCAAAGACAAAATTCTCAAGCCCAGACCACAGCTTCTCTGCAACCAAAGCAAGCCATTTTATCCACTATAACAATACAAACTCAAACAGAAAGGAGACAATATTGTGAACAAACCAGTAAGTCCCTCCTGCGGACAGCACTCCACGAAACGAATACATGCTGAGCAAAAAATACACTCCACAGCAAGCTGTATACATTTACAAGGTTGTAAAGTAGTCAGTTGTAAAGTAGTTAAACTCTTAAATTGTGTAACCATCTTTAAGATAGAGAAATCACAATCTTTCTATAATACAAGGTTGTTGTGGCCAATGCAAACATATCAGAGTTGCTGCTTAATAATAAAATAATAACTTCCAAACCAGAATCATTTTTCACAATTCCACCAACATCCCTCTTTTACATTTCTCTCTCAGTTAAATATTTCACTTTTGTTTTTACAAATCATTTACAAATGTTTTCCGATGTGATTTGAATTTCTTTTCGTAAATTCAAAAAAAATCTGATGAAACCTTTCAATTGCAAAGATTTTCAAGTAACGAGGTATGAGAACATAGTGATTGTTACATCAAGGACGGTTTCAAGGGTCCTTTATGTTAACTTTACAGAGATAATTACCCAAAAGAAGAAAAGTTTTTACGGAGATAATTACCAAAAATAAGACAAGTTAACCAGGTAAATCAACTCATGTATCAACATGAAGTATAGCCACACAGTCAAGGAACAAAAACATAAGTTGTCAGCACATTTTAGAAACAAACATGCACAGGCTTGAAATTATACAGACTTCTGTATGGATCAGACAAGTAACATCCATTTACCAACCTTTCTTTGGAATGTAGATGCGTCATTTGCACCCTTTGGAGATTCACTACATCAAAGATCCAATAAAAAGAAAAAATAAGTTATGTCATGTCATTCTATTCAGATAAACACTCCATAAAAGGACGAGGAAAAAACTTAAACATCATGATGAAAGACTTAGCTCTATCTTGTAGGCTTAGTTTATAATTTGTCTCGTAATTTTAACTACAATTAACATTTTGGACACAAATTTCTTTCTCCATTTGGTGTTTGCTAATCAAGTGGATGAAAATAAGTAGCATTGAGCTGAATTGATCTACAAAATCAGTCTCTCAATATGTACAGAAAAGAAGCTAGCCACGGATTTCCTGTGTAAGTAATTGAGTGATGGAATACTTTCCACTCACATCCAATGTAATAATAAAAAAGGTTGTAAACCCAATATCCAATTAATCATCTCCACGCTGACCTAGATGAGACATTGTTGAAATAGATCAGCGGTTGAAAGCTAGTCCTTATAAACAAAGCTTTCTGGGTATTGCACCAGGAAAGGCAGGCATGGCTATTAGACCAGAAAAAAATGAAATGAATTGGCATTGACCAATTGTGCACACTCAAATTCGTAATGCCTCCAGTTCTTTTAGAGTTTAATTATACATAAAATCAATCACTCATTTGTACCATTCAATTGAACCATTTTATCCTCAAAGAATGAAACAATGAGAATTTGAAAGAAACCACAACTAATGCAAATGACATTTGCCTCCACATACGACTAAGAAGACTTGCACATTTCAACATGTATGACAAAAAATTCCTGTAAATAATAGTTGGAAGCAACATAAGACAGTTTTTCCAGGATTGGCAACACCATGCCGAAGTCCATAATAAAAGGGTAAAACTATTAATACCCTGCCAAACTTTCTCGTTAACCCTACACTGTTAGATGCCAATTGTGATGTCAACGCACCCAAAAAATGATTCTACTGTGACACATACATATCCAAGTATGCTATTCAAACACCTCTAAACAAGTGTGGTGGACCTGGAATTCAATACTGATAAAAAGCAAATCTTTCTTATCCCAGAGAAAAATTAAAATTTAGGACCAAGTAAGCAATAAAGCTGCATTGTTGGCCCTGCATCTTGCTTATGCAACAAACTCAGCTTCTTCCAGTCCACACCAGACTCTTAATCAAATACCCTAAAGACTTTTATTTGAATGTCAATCTTCAAGATCTCTACTCTCCAAAACCATCACAGAGTTCATCATTTTAAATAACTGATTCATGACAACAAAGTCATTTTTATCCATCTATCTCTGAAAAATCGTGATAGCAAGAGAATCCCACCCCATATGCAAAGCACTACTTGGTGATCAACAGGGTTAAAATTCTCTCAATTTTCCAGTATAGCACGTCCATCTCAACCATCCCAATTTGCAAAGTAAACACTAAAAGCCTTAACATTGAAATTGCAGGGACTTCAAATATATGTGTTAAGTAAAGAATATTCAAACCTCTCTCTCCATCTGAGAAGAGCTTCAAGAAGAGGAACAGGCGTGTGACGGGCAACCATTGCCAACGAATCCAACACCTGCTCGTACGAAGGGTCTGATGGCCTAAGGTACTGTCCATCCTACAAACAACACAGCACCAACGAGTAAGGTAAAAGCAACTCGCAGAACAATATATCGACAAGCTTTGAATAACTTTTATGATATAGACACCTGAGCTTGTGCGGTTTCGATGCGGCGACGAGCGAGAGGGAGGAAGCGTTGGAGGAGCGCATCAACGATCAGCTTCGCTGCGCTTCCTGCTTTCATTTTCTTGATTATTGTGACGAGAATAGTTATCAGCTGTTGGTTACAACATGATTGGAGACGGAGAGAGTAGACTGAAGGAGGATCTGAGCGCGCGACGGAGCCTGGAGTTCCTCTTCTTCATCTTCTCTGTCAGAAAGGTTTGTTTGATCGATTTGTGAAATATTTAATGTTAGATCAGAACTGGTTGTCGTTTTAATTCCTAGCCTTCGACGACATGTTGTGGCAATGTTTTATTCTTTTATTCATTTATATATATAGCTTACCAAGGGGACATGGTTCGAATCCAATATTCCACCTCCTCTACGGATATTATGGGTCGGGTACGTGGGTACAATTGCCATCCCTATCTGAAAGACTGAAACTACCTCCTTCCCCTTCAACATCCTTCTCTAAGAAAGAAAAACCAGTAAGTAACCCATACAAACGAAGAAATTATGGCTTCATTTAAACTCGTTTGAACTCTAAAGAAGAAGAATAGAAGCTCTCTCTCTTCCTCTCTTTTTTCAAAGAACAAAGGGATAAACAAAAAGCAAAAACGCGCATGGCTGCTGCCGGTGGTGGTGGTGGTGCTGGAAATGAGCAAGTGGGAGCGGAGGCACCAGACGCGCTCTCCGATTCACTCTACAGTCTCTTCACCAGCATCTCCACCATGATCAAATCCGAGTTACAGGTCTCCAATTTCCCATTTTTGCCCTCCCATATGCCACTCATTTACCGTTTTGCGCATCCTCTAATCGTTGATTTGTTGTAGGGCACAAACAATCAGTTGGAGCTGCTGGAGAAAATGAACGAGAGAGTGTGCCAAGAGTACAAAGGGTTTGGTGACATGGCAGCTGGGCTTAGGGTTTTCGTGGAGCAGCTCAAGTCCAAAAGCGGGAGTTTTGACGCTTATGTTCAGCAAATCGACGCCATTGAGCAACACGTAACTGAATTCGAAGCTGTGATTTCAATGTTGGATAAGTATGTTTCTTTGCTGGAATCAAAAGTCCATTCTGTTTACCAACACCCTCCACCTTCATAATTGGATTCAAATATAATGTTTTTGGATTGTGTTCAACTTTATCCATTATCAGTGCTTGATCATTTCGTTTTCTTGCAACTGTCATTTTGCCTATATTTTGATTGAGAAATACATGGGCAAAGCTGCGAACAACATTTTTCCTAATTGAGTATAGGACAAGTTAGAGTGATATGTTTTGGTTTCTTGTCGATTATAATTTCTTTTATTGGATTCACTTGATGCCTCTGCTTATACTAAAATCTGGACGTGGTTCAATTTTGCTTATATTGCCGGCTGGGTGGTTTGTTTGATGAAGTGCCAGTAGGCTTCAGTGGAGTTGTGCTTTATGGTTGTTTTGTCTAGCGTTCTTTCTCATCATCACGATCATGATCATGATCACAGTCAAGTGTGTTAATGCTTTTGTTGATAATTGTTGGCATGCTGCTTTCTTGTTTTAGATTTTGGATTGGGATTTACCATATGTGTCGTACCTTGCATGCCTTTTCGTGAATGTACTTATTTGTTTATTTTCCAGAAACAATTATGAGTACTTGAAGCTGAAATCACCTGAAATAATTGACAGTTTGACACGAGTGCAAGATTAGCTTTCAGAATTGTTTAGGTTTGGGTTAAGTCTGAACTGCGTTTGGTAGCTCAGTTGTGGAGTCAGGACCATAAGGATGTTTTGGTCCTTTTGGAGAGATTCAGTTGTATATCTGTAATGATGATCAATGTGAAAAGTGGATGATGTATGGAGTAATTGGTAAACTAAGGTAAGCAGGTTGTCAGGGAATCCTTAGATTATGAAAATGTAGGGCAATTCCTTTGAAATTCCACTTGTGGTGGGAAGAGTGTGTAAGAGCAATATGAGCCTGGCCTGGAGGAAATTAGAAATCGTCTAGCAGGTTTGGAATTATGCTTTTGAAACTACAGATATAATTATGGCGGTGCAGTAAACTCTAATAACCATTCTGTAGCACACACTGCAACCTATGAGCTCCCTAGAAAAATTGGGATGGAGATGATAAGTTGATTTGTCAATTTTTGTGGTCATCACCTCACCTGAATACAATGTACCGATGCTGGGAAAACTGAGTTGGAACATAATGTTGTAGTCTGTCGGAGCAAAATGTTATTCGTGGGGATGGCAATCATATGACCTGAAAGGTAAGAATATTATGTCAGATACGGCCTCCAAAGATGCATGTTCTTCTTAGGAGTTACTTATGGCGGTTCAGAAGCGCTATTGCTGGCAAATTTCCTTATGCTTGGATGATTGGACTGGTGAGGATCCTCCTCCATGAGAGATATTTATCTCTGTTTTTGGTGAAAGTAGTGATATGATTTCCAAGAAGTGCATATGGGAATTGTTAATCCTTAGGTTGGGTCCCTGTCTGAGAATGTGATTTGGTTAGTATCTCTTATTAGTAGGAACAAAGGTGCACTCCAATAGCTGGCGATTTCATCATCTTCTAGGAACTCAATGGTGCAATACAGGGATGGATGTCCAATCCAATAGTTTGGACTTGGAAAATTTGAACTTTTTAAGGTGCAGGACAGGATATGATTTTGTGGCTAATATGCTAGTGGAATTACTTACAATTCAACCAAAGTCTAGTGATGCCTGCAGTTTCTGGCTGCAAAAATGTTTTGGTAGATTTGTAACCAGATGCAATGTAAATTACAATTACGATTACAATTACAAAAACTTATGACAAAATGGATGATTCTACAGTAAATCTATTCTAGAAATCACTCCCTGCCAAAATAGACCAGGGGCAAAAACACTTTTTTTCTTTGTTTTATAAAACAACATTTCCGTAATTAATTTGGTCGTTGTGTATGAAATTTTATATTTCTTTATTTGAGTGTAATTTCTTTTTCTCTAGAGTAATTACTTAATGTTTAATTTAGTACTCGTGTTCGTAAGAGATTTCTAATCAAACCCTTCTATTGAAAAGAAATAATATTTTCGTTATATTCATGATGTTACACTTTTCGTTAGGCTCACGTAAGAATTTCTCGAGTACAAATCTAGATCTGAAATCATATAACTGGTAAAATTTAATCGCAACAATACCCTCAGGGAGATGAAATTTAAAGTTTATTCATGTATAAATATTCATTATTTATTTTTTATTTGATATGTAATCAGTATTCAATACCACCCATTAAGATAGATTGTTACATGGAATTGATGAAGGTATCTAATTTATAAAACACGGACATAAACTAGAAAATATTGGATGATTTGCTCGGAAGTCGGAATATGACGTCCAGCCTATGAATTAATTAGGGTTCTAAGGATGTGATTAACTAATTAAGGGAAGATTATGCTGTGAAATAATATCGTCTTAAAATAATACACTAATAAAATTCCTACAATACAGATATAAAAAAAATACAACACCACACCCGCTATGCCTTGTCTAGTTTTTTTCCATTATAATAGTTCTCTTTTTTATAATATATATTATTTCAAATACTTTTATTTTTCGTATTATTCAAATACTTTTATTCATTTCATATTAAAGTTGCACTTTGATACTATTAATCATTCATTTTTTTCATCATTTTTTACTCTTTTCTTATTCTAAGATAATTTTTTATTCTAAATTAGCATTATATATCTCTATTATATAAATTGTTCATTTTCCAAGCATCCCCTAATTTTTGTATTTTTTATATTCTTATATTCTTATTTCAAAGTCTTAATAATAGTATTATTTAACGTAATTTATTCATAAAACATCTGCCATACATCTTCATCAAGGTAGTTAAATTCGATCCAGTTCGACCGATTCAATTAAGAAATTCGAGGATCGGTCACTAGATCGGGTTTGAAAACCTTAAAAATCCTCTTTTTTCAGGTTAGTTAGAAAATCGATTGATTCGGCTTATCAAATCGGTGAATCAGTAAATCAGTCGACTCGGTCCGAGTTAAACTGGGTTGATTCAAAAAAAAAAATTCAAAAAAGAGAAAATTGATTTATTCGGCTTGTCAAATTGGTGAACCAATCGACTAGATCCGAATTAAATCGAGTTAATTCAAAAAAAAAATTATTTTCAAAAAAATCCTAGACATGTAATTTAAACCATATTCAACATGTTAGCCAATAAAAACTTAACCACTGCACCAACACTATAAGTATAATACTACATTAGAACATATAAAATAAATATAAGATAAAAAAATTCATTTATTTTTAAAATTTCTCTTACTTAGCCCTAACGAGCTGAGAGATTTATGAGAATGATTTAAATTCCTTGCCAAGGTCATCTGATCATTTGGCCTCTTTTAGGGACTTGAGTTTGTAAAGAATTAGAGTGCCATTGTCTTCTGCCATTGGAAATTACATAACCTATCAGACAATCACCTCAAAAACTATGATACATCAAGAAAACAATATTCATACAAAAATTACAAGCAAAAAATAAAACCGATCTAGTTAAGACAACATAGTAGATCTCTTCCACCTTCTCCCAAGACCAGCTTGCATTGCAACTGCTTCCAATTTCTCTAATAGCGGTTGGCGGGATGTACTACATCATTTAGAGTAGAGTAAGCTCGAGCTTTGGCCGATTGGGCTGAGGTTCGACAACTTCCAAGTGAACTTTCACTGCCTGGAGTATACCATATGAAACAGTGCCATCCATCTTCTTAATCTTCTGTTGCTGCTCATCAACGAACCATTGTCCACCTCCTTTCTCGCCCTTAGATGTCAGGTATACAGGGCCCTCAAAACCATACCTGCGAAAAACATAATGGTTAAAAGTGACTTCTCGCTGAAGACTAGAATCAGTTCTTTTTTTCCCCTTTTCCAAATTAGTACTGGTTCGATGTTCATGTACAGTTCTTTTATTGAAGGCGAGTAATCCTGTAATTATTAGGCATA
>NBIL01124638.1:0-12449 GCA_002752925.1 Viola pubescens var. scabriuscula | reverse complement strand
GATTGGATCGAGGTCAATTTGGCCACTCAGCTCGTTGATGAACTTCAAGAGCGTATCGAAGTCCATACCCTCCCCAATTATCTTGCTACGGTAACGCTTCAAGATTGCAACACATACATATAGGTGCATGTGCTCAGACAAATAATGAGTCCACAGTACCTCCCACATTCGCATAGTCTTCTCGAACTCAAATTCCCTGAAAACAAAACCAGAAAAAAGAGAAGAAAAAATATAATAATTGTTAAACATTGTCTAAAGTGGTAAGGTCATTTATGTTATTTTAGAAATTCGCAGCAAGGAATCCATTTTTTATTGAATGTGGATAAACTGGCAACTTTAATGATGAGGCTGATGAGGCATTTTTACCAAAATTGGAATAAAATAAATGCAGTTGCAGTTAAATTCTGGCCAACCATGTGTATCCAAATGGGAAGTAAAGCAAACTACAGAATCCATATAACCATGCCAGAGACATGGTTCAACCTTCATTTTCTTCTCGTCCTCCATCAATTAATCAAAAGGTAACTTACGTTTTTTTTTCCTGAAAATGTTTTATCAACAGAGGAATATAATACTACAATCGTTTCTGCATACACATTTTCCAATAAATTAATCTTCACGTTTCTCTGGCCAAAATAAAAGCATTTCATGGGACCTCATAGACCACTTTATACACCAGCAATATTAAGGGTCAGTTTTATTTAGTATTCACAACTGGAAAAAAAGGATAGCATAAGCTTACGAGGAAGTTAATGCCTGACGATGATAAGAAATGCAAGCACATTAAAATAGCAGGAAAAAAAGAACGAACAACACACCAATCTGACCTTTTAAATTGAATCAAAACCCAGCGGAAGCAAAAGAAAAAATTCAAGCAATCATTCTGCTTGAAATAGTTATGCAATGGGGCATCCAGCAACTCCACCAGCTGTCACAAGGAAAGAAAACAAAGAACTCAGAACCAGTGTGCTCCAATAAAACAAATTTGACCAATGAAGAAGTAGTATAGTGAAAAGAAAGTTGAAGTTGAACATACAATATCCACTCTAATCTCAGCACAAAAAATAGAATCCAAGATAATAAACTAAGTCAAGATCCCTTCTAAATCAGCAGGAAGCAAAAAGAATCCCGAATTAAACAAGGATACAAAGTGTTTGATATCACACATGTGCATGAGGGGTGTGTGTGTGCGCGCGCGCAAGCGAGAGAGAGAGGGGGAGAAAGACAGACCTTAGCTAATGCAAAAAGTTGGGAGTGCATGCCAGTTTGATCACGGTTGAAGTTGGGGCCGAGACGTTCCATTAGTGTAACAAAACACCAAAATGTTTCTGATTCGTCTTCCATCACGAACAGAAGTGGGGAGAGAAAATCACTCATACCCTGAGGAACAAAGATGGACATAAATATGCAGCTAAGATATAACATGATTTCATATTTGTGCCCAATCAGAAATGGAACAAAAAGAAGGGAACAAACCAAAGCATGAGAGAAACCATTACCTGACAGTAACCAAGATCAAAGTTGTAAAAAGAGTACGTTAGTAGAATATCACGTAGGATATTGACCTTTGGATTATCATCACCGTCATAGAAGGTTAGCGATCTATCGGTCCTCACCTAGAAATCAAAGTAACAACAATGACAGAAAATGAAATAGATTTCAACTTCTATCTAATCCAATCTACGTTTGGGAGAAGATGTAAGCAACAATACACAAGCTTCATGCATACCACATCCTTTTCTACAAGGCCTCTTCTTTCCCTAAATTTTGTGAATCTTTTCGCCTGTTCTCGAGAGATACTCTGCAATTCATAAATGTGGAAACCCTTTAAACTTTAGGAGGCGCACACACCTAGCAGTAACACGAGGGTTGTGGGAAAGAAAATTGAGAGCAAACCTTCCACTGCTGTTTTACAGTCTCGTACTCAAACTTCTTAGTAGACCTAAGATATTCCCTCTCTGCATCTGTTGAATCATACTCATAATATCCCAACAAAAATGGCCAGACCTGAAATAATTATTGATGGTTTTAGAAAAGAGAAGCATATTACATCAACTATATAGACATTTTTTGAATATAAATCTAAGAAACTGGAAAGCAAAAACCTCTTTCCGCAACGCATGCTCCACTCCACCATAGAATACTCTCTTTCTAAAAGCTTTCGAATCCATAATACGCCCTTCGGAGTCCAAGAAAGTAGCCCACTGCAAACAGAATAAAAAACAAATAAAAATTGAGAGCAACATAACATACTACCTACATATACAAACTATAGTGAAATAGAACTTTTTAGGGTGCAAATATGATTTACAATGCATAACTCTTGACAAATGGATTCAATAGACTAAATAGCCTATTCCTTCGTTTTAAAAACAATACCAAACCAGCTGGTGTTCGACCAGTGACCCAGCAGACCGACCATTAGTGGTTTGGCCCTACTTTTAAGACCATTTTGTAGCTGACCAGCTGAGAACTGGTTGACCTGGTGTGAACCTGCCGGTTGATGGACCATATTTTTATTCTTAGATTGTTAAGGTAAGGATATATACTCTATGTATTTAATGGCCCAACAACTAAATCCGCGTGAACCTTTGACCCTTTGACTCACCATTGAGTCAAGACGTTACAAGTTCTTGTTCCAACTTTGATCCATGCTAGTTCTAGCCTATTTTCTGCTGCAATTCTAATTTCCCCCTACTCTTACTGCGTATAAGGTCCAGTCAAATAAGAAAGTAGAGACAGAAAAACCTCACCTCTTCATGGCCCAAGGGTGGCTGTCGTGGTTGTCCCCATACAAGAGTCTGCTTATCAACCTGCAGAAAGAAGTAAGCAAATAATTGCATGTCCAAAGTAGAGAGAAATTGTAAGTACATCTACATGCACATGCAAGGTTGTGGATCCGTGTTTTCCATTATATGTAGTCTAGTCTCTACTTCTACCCAAAATGACTATCTTCAACTTTACCTACTAATTCAAGCCTCCCTATATGCTAGGTCCAACACAATAGAAAAGGTTCGAGATTTATGTTATTCTAAACTTATTTTGAAGTGCTCATGTATAAAAATAATAGACTTAACTTGGTGATAAATATGTATGAGCATTGTGTGTTGCATAGAGTTACACATACAAATAAATAGAATGTCTAACTTAAATGAGAGGCAGTGTAATTTCAAACAAGTATGAGTTGATAAAAAATTGCTCAAGAACAACAAGCTTACCTCAAGAGGATCAGACGGAACAGGTCTTTCATCAGGAACACTGTCTGCATCTAAGGATGTCTTGTGATGAGAATCAGGGAGAGAGTGGCTGTAAGTTTTCCTCTCAATTGCGCCAAAATCATTGCTGTGATTTTCACGGAAAAGTTGCGAAGTTGTATCCCTAGCAAATTTTGTGACAAGGGAAAATTTTTCCAGTACCTGGATAGATAACTCTCTACCAGGATCATTGGCCCTTTGCCTCTGCCTCTCTTTGTTTTGGGTAAAACTAGAGTTCTCATTATAGAAATCTCCATCAGTTCTCTGTTGGCCTGCGTAAGATGCTCCACTGGGCGAAACAGATGTAGAAACAGCTCCAGGAATCTCCAAAGATGACAGCGTTCTCTACAAAAAGCAATTCAAACATGAACCATTCAAACCCAGAGGGGAAAAACCACTGGTTGACCAAACATATGCAGTCCTATTTTGGATATAGAGAAGGTGGCAGGAGTATGGCAGATACAAGCTAGAATCTAATGAAAAGCAGCATTTAAATATAGTTGGAATTAAATACTGCTGCTAAAGAGCAACATAGTGCAACAGATATTTAAGGCAATTTAAGTTGCCAATGATCAAAGTAGAAAAGGAACTTTTAGTCCAAGAGTTATAGACCAGTTCATACACACCTGAAGAGGATTTTCAAAGTCATTCACGAGAAATACATTTGCATCTTCCACTGACCTGAAATGTTAACATTGATGATAAATTTAGAGGACATGACATTGATAACTAAACATGAGCTCAGCATAGGTGGAGCAATAAAGAATGGTTGTGTAACTATAAAAGGTAAGCCTTTTTTATCCTCGGGAGAATTCCTTGATAGCAACATTTAGCAACTAGGATCTAAAGGAGGAATAAAACATCAACCAAAACCAATGAAAACCATCAAATCAATTTACAAATAGAAATTACCCATTGAGGACACATATACCATGTAGCTATCAAAAACATATTGATACAACTTACCATTAAGAGATGGAGAGAGACAAAGTGCCAATACAGATAAAACAAACTACGCAACTACGCAATTATAGGACAGGAACCAACCTCACAATAAAGGCATGTTGCTTTATCGTTGCAAGGAACTCCTTGACTCCTCCACTGTAGAAGTAAAGAGGGGGGAATGCAAGTCCTGCAAAACAATTCGATTTAAAATTGTATAGAAACACAAGAATCTACTAATTCCACCTTCAACCCAAAAAAATTACAACTATAGACTTAGCTAAACGAAACAAACAGTAGGGCCAGCACTAGTCACTGTTATGGTAAAATTAAACAAAATATTAGATAATATAACTGACTTAACACTCCCATCAAACTAGTTGCGACTAAGTGGAAAGAAAAAACTAACATCTCATTTCTCCCGAGGAAAGGAAAAGAAAAACCAATACCTGATGCCAAAACAATAATTATGTACTGCCACCCAAGAGGTGGAGTATGTCTACGAATGGACCGCACGTCAGAAAATGGCACTGCTCTGATGGTATAGAGATTCATATCTACACAATGTAACAAAAATTAGATTACAATGCAAAGCCAAAGAAACTCGTTCGATGAGGAATTATCAATGTCCTAAGCTGCCAACCTTTCTCCGATAACCTCGCACTTGAGCTTTGTCCTTTGTATGGAATCCAGGTCTAACCATCACCAAAACAAACCAAGTAGATTTCAGAATCACACACAAACACCGAAACAAAGCATTCATGAGTGAGGATGACAGTATTACCATGAAGAGGGAGGGGCCTTGCTTAATGAGCTTCAAACGTCCGTTGATCCTTTCGGAAGCGAACTGAGTAGGGTGAATGGTGACGTTATCTTTCAGATAAACGACTTCGGCGCCGTCAGCTTCGGTGGAGACGCTTCTCTTGCTGGTGGTGCTATCGCTCCTCGTCATCATGAAACTCGCCGATCCCTGTATCAATAGAAACGAAACCAGAAAACCTAAAGTAATTACGAATTCGATGCGATCACTGATTGACGATGAGCAGAGTGGAATGGAATTGAAATTTGTACCTGTTGAACGGAGGCAGCGTAGTCGGCGTCGTCTGACAAATCGTTGAGCTCGGTTTCTAGCAGCATGGCGATGGATGGTTTTTGGATATCGATAGAGAAATGTGAGAATTTGCTTAGAGGAGAAGGAAAAAGGGACGCGTCCCACGCGATGCGCGCGTTGTGGGAGTAGTGGCGACTAGTAGGTGCAGGAAGAAAATGTGGGGCCCGCTAGAGAGAGATTATCTTAGTCCCAAAGTTTATAAGTCTTTTTAATGATAGATTAAAACAGTCTTTAAAAGTCTATAATAATTAATACATTTATCTCTAATTTACAAAGAATAGTGCTTTTATGGAGTAATAATTCTGTTATCTTATTATTTTATTTTGAATTTATCATATAACTTTTTCAAATGAATATATTTTTCCTGCATCACTTTTTAATATAACATTTTTTACTAAATTAAGTTTAAAGACCTAATATTATTATCTAAAATGTAAAAATATGTTTACGAGTATAATAAAAAATAAAAACTTAAATTAGATGCATTGTAGAGATAATTCCGTGGTTGATTGGATGACAAAAACTACTCGAGTTAAAAAATGTCTCTACCGCTGGTGTTTTAATCCTTCTGATAGATTAACAATCATTTTAATAAGAAATTTTATTGGTTGTGATTTGTTTCTTTCCTAATATAATTTTTTATTTCTTACCCAAAAAAGAAGAAGAAGAAGATGCTTCTTACAATTACTTAGCACATAACCTCTTTGTGAGATAAATCATTAGTGAATAATGAAAGTTTTAGACGTTATATTTTTCTCATAACTAAAGGAAAATAGATGATTAATATTACTATTATTTTCCATTCTTTTGGACAGTTTTTGTAATAAAATAGTACTAGTAATCGTCTATGTCTAAGTTGGGGGGCACTGAAGTCCGAAGCAAAGATGGATTGTTACCAGGCCATGGGCCTTCCCTCCTGGACCAAGTGTTTGCGGGCTTACTTTTTTCAGGACTAGCTTGGTTTTAAGGCTCTGAGGCCTTTGTTTCTCCTCTACTGTAATCCTATTCTGGGCCCGGCCCGTTTTATTAAACCATGATGATTTATTTATTTTTGGGTTAGAAATCATGTGTTTTTCGTCCTGACCCAAGTTTTTTTTTTGTTTTTTTAAGATCTTGACGAAGTTTTTAATTAGATGCAGGTACCAAATTTATAAACTGACGATTATAATTAGTGAATTAGCACAACATGTATTAGTAAATTAATTAATACGAAAAATTAAGTACAAGTAGAACAGGTTAATTAAGCTAGTAAATGAATATTTATTAGTGAATCGACCTGATGTAGATTAGTCTTAGTTAGATGCGGTTAGTTAAAAATAATACATTTGGTTAAAACTTAAATCAAGAAGAAAAAGACTTCATTAAAGCACTTTCATGATCCGTATTTCATGCTAGAAAATGAGTGAGAGATGAAATCCATGGAATTTCTTACCTTAATTTTGGTGTAACTAAGGAAGATGAAAGATTGTGTTGGGTTTCAACAATCTCGATTCAAGAATTCCTTAATTACGGGGTTGCTGCTGCCCTTTTCTCCTTTTCTTGCGTCGTCAGACCTCAACTTCCTGTCCAGGTAAGGAATTGAATTCTTGCTAGTTCGGTTTCCAATTTCCATCCTTCGATCTCTTGAAAAATCAAAACCGCGTGGACTCTTTCCAAGTGATGGCAAAATGTCGGGTTTTTTTCCTTCTTTTTTGAAACAATTATGCAATTTTCATGTTTATTTTGCATTCCTCCAATTTTGCGTAAAAGTTTCATTTATAAATTTTGACAAATGGAAAGTATTGTTAAAGAAATTAAATGGGAAATTTCTTTCTAATTAGCCAATTTAAGAGCAGATTGTTGTTTCATACACATATTTGGGACATTGACTTTTTTAGTTATTTCATGGGTCACTCGCTTACAAGAGTAGTGTGAAAATTTTAGGATTTACATTCCCGGAATTCATTTCTAGATTTTACTTTCTCGATGCAAACTTGGAGTTGGAGTAGTAGGAATAAAATAGAAAACGTATATATGGTAGATATCAAGTCTGGAAAAGACGAAACTTGGATTTATAATCATGCAAATATTCCCTTGCATGCAGAATTATAGCAGATATAAAAAAAGAAACAGATAAGATAAAAAAAAAGCATGTTTGCTTTGCTTATTAGTAACAAGGAAGGCCTACATGCATGGCCCATATCCAAGCTTTTTAAGAAATCTCAGTGTAGGAGTAAAACATGGGTGTCTCTTTGTCCCACTCCCTTCATAATTATTCTAGAGTTTCAAGAACCATCAATTTGACCTAATTTGAATTCATATCTTCTTTTTTCTTTTCTTTTTTCTTCCTTTTTTCATTAGTTTGAAAAAAAACCTTGGAATTCTTAATTACTTCCAATTTTCTTGTAAGGACCAATTAACTCTTGATTTATATAGTATAAGCTAAATTTATCAAGAAAAACCTTTCAATTAAATTAATTAATGGGTTTGTGTGCTGTGTAATGAGAAATGAGAGCAATAAAAAAAAATATATATATATATATATAATAANAAAAAAAAATATATATATATATATATATATAATAAAATGATAGATTAAGCAGAGTATTTTTTTTCACGTATCATCTTGAACGGGTAAGCTTAATTTTCTCTGTATATTATGGATATATATCGAGATAAATAATAAATTTTGGACTTCACTTACAAATTATGGTTCTTGAGTATAGTAATTCTTTACCATTATAACAGAACCTCTATGACCAAACCAAACGCTTTTATGTGCAACATATAGTTACTTAACCATGAGTAACGTGCTTTCTAGTAATGACTTCTTGTATTATGATGAAACTTGTAACTAATTATAATTATAATTAAGTCTATAAGTTTTTGTAAGGTCAATTGGAGTCACAAATGTCCAGAGGTTATTTATGACTAATTGCATTCGAGTCGTTCAGATAGGTTTACTAAAAAAGTGAAATATAATTCTCACCGACTAATTACATTATCGAACATATAATTTTTTGAATGAGAATATCAAATTATTCACGATATAGACGCGTTAAGCTCGATATAATTAAAGTTAAATAAGTTGTAGATGTCGGGAAAGAAAGTGAGACAAAGAAGGGAAGAAGAGGGTCCTAGGATCTGGTGAAGAAAGGAAATGAGAAAAGAAGTGGGAATCGGGAATTAATGGGGTTTGGAAGGCGTGGGAGGAATCTGTTTGGGTAGTGGCACGCGAACTTATCGCCCTAAATCATGAAGTTCTTACAAAGTTTTTTCTTTTTTAATTTAGTAAAAGGGTCTTATTTTTTTTTTACACTTTTCAAAATATTAAAAGACAAAGAAGAAGCAATTGCGAGTAAAAAGAAAGAAAAAAGAATAATGGTAATAATTTTGGGTAAGCAAAACCCAAGGGAAATGTCCCCTCGTGCAGGCCCAAGGCAGGGCCCTTTTAGCGCCGGTGTCTCCGCTTTGTGTTATTGCCTTATTGGTAGTACTAATATTCTGCTTATTAATTACTGTATTATAATTGCAATTAGTACTAAAAAAATTACTAATAAAGATTATATTTTTGTTATGTACGTTTCATCTTTGATGTGTTTTTTTATAAAGAATAATAGAAGCAAATGGTAGCTCTAAAACTAAAATATTGCAACAATGCGATAACACAATTCTCTATCCCTCTCTTAGTTCCTTCTGGATAAGAGATTGATCTGTATTCTAGCGCATTACGTTGTTGAAGAGAGGATAACTCTTTTAGCATATATGTTATATTTCAAAAACAGATCAAATTCGAATTTTTAACATTTTTTTTGCAACCTGATAACGATAAATGTGGTGCGCCCCGTTGATTGTTTTTCATATCTTCACCAATGTGTTTTGTGTTAAAAGAAAGAAAGAAAGAGAGATGAACTTGAGTGATCTCGTAGACCCGTACCCTTGCAAGACGAACTTGTTAAATAATTTTCTTTTTCTAGACAGTCCGTTCGCTGACATTCTGCACTCATGTTCCCAATATTCCTCACTCTCCTTCCTTGTCCCACCTTTTTTTACACAAATATGACTCTTTGACCATCTTTAGTTTTCACGTACCATCTTCTTCTTTTTTCTTTTTTTCTTTTTTTCTTTTTTGTTTTTGACTAGATGAGTAATTACTTAGTTTGTACTGGTACACTACAATAAATATTGAAAGATTAAACGGATCGAATCGGATTATCCAGTGAAATCGAAAAAAAAATAAAAATTAAGCAAATTGTCCCGTCTAGATTTGGAAAGTGGGCACAGTCTCTTAATTGAGTATACCTAGCCACGTTAAGTTACAAAAGATTAGTTTAATTAAACAGCCGGATACACATAAGCCAACTGTCGTATATTCTCCTTTAATTAATTAGCATGCATGTAAGCATGATATAAAAAAACTAGGTTACAATAATATTAATGAAAAGGAGAAGTTTTTTTTATAAAATTAATTAGTGTTTAAAATTTATTAATTATTTATAAACTTCTTTTTCGTTTTTGTTTTGGCAGGGGTGCATGCGTTTGAATCATATTATTGAGTACAGGGTAAGCATGAGAAACCCTAAAGTAAGTTGCTCCCCTTGGAAATCATTCCACTCACCTTCACCTTCACCTTCTTCTTGAATCACACCACCTTAATTCGCATCCCGATGCAAACCCCTACCCCGTATATACATACACATCCGATCCCCAATCAAATTCATCACCGTCCACTTCATCTTCTTACAATCCATAGATATATGATCATCACATATAGATATGAGCTTCTTCTTCATCTTCATCATCTTCTTCTATCTTATAATCGGTCGAGTTCCATCAATGTCTGTGTTTGTATATACCTTACAGGTTTTTCTTTTTTTGTTCAGATACATATTGAATTATTATACCAGCTCATCAACTAATCCCTAGAACATGTTTCTTGTTCCATCTTCATTTTGTGAGGAAAAGAAAATGACCCTTTTAGTTTTCCTTTGTATTTTCATAGTTATATAAATTAATTCTCTATTCAGTTTCATTTCTTCTTGTACTTTGCCACCTGTATACACACACATATATATATAATTACTTTAATGAATACTGTAGAAATTAGGTGGGCTTGATCGATGTTCTAACCGACTGAATTTATGATATAATTATTTGAAGATCCCACTTGACTGGGCTACAAGTCTACAACCACCACCTCCACCTCATACTCCACCAAGCAAAACCTATCTTTTTCCCTACCAAGATTTATATACAAATCATTCATATTATATATATTCCCCCTTTGATGCAGTATTAATTAGTTTCTATTTCTTTACTCAAGTGATTTTCTCAGTCAATCCCTAATTTGATTGATTAGCCGACCCTGGCCCCTGCATCTTCTAAAAGCTACCCGAAAACCTGTTCAAACTCATTTTCTTCTATAATTCATGTCTCTTCTTTTTTGATTTGCTATCAATCTTTTTCCTTCCTAATTTATTATATGAACAATTCGGGCGGTGTGGCTCTTCTGGTTTCGACCGGTAGGGTTCGTTCGAAGCATTGAAAGCGATATTGGTGAGGTTCAATCCGAAGACGGATTTTACACATTAAAAGTTGTAAAATACGATCTCAGATTGAGCCGCGCCAATATCACTTTTCTCACCTACAACTACAACTACAACTACGTACCGATAATTCATTCCAGTTTCATGCAGCAACCGGTTGCCGATCATGACTCATCAGTTGTTGTAATATTCTCGTTTGACCGGAGGAACTGAGAATACATAAATATCTGCAGGTACATATATGCATTCCTTCCTTCAAAGTGAATTTTCTGTTTCAATATTAGCTTCAAATTAATTTGTCGTTGAATTAATTAATCAATTAATTACTTATTGTCTCATACTGTACAAATATCAGCTTCAAATTAAGCTAGAAGTTATTTTTAATTAAGATTTTCAAAAAAAAAAAAAGGGGGAAGAAGTTGTTTTTCTTACAATTCTTCTAAAAATACAGTTTTCTGTGCATTTATTTGTTATTATTTTAATTAAAATTATCTATAAAATATATTTTTCACAAAAAATAATATATTTTTAAAGTTTTTACTAGCACCTCCCTATACTACCAAACGTGTTTTTTTAGTTTCTTAATCTTTTTCTTTACCACATTTGTTTTTTATTCAACTATTTATTGTAAAATAATTGAAGAAAAGTTCCATATGTATTTTTAAAACAAATTAGTTGTTGAAGCCTGAAGGAGTGTATCTACTTTTTAAAGAACTTTTCTTAGAATAGTTTTAATATAATTAAAGGGTCTATATTGCTTTGGGACAAAGTTAATTAATTTAAGGACCAAAATTATTTTTTTAAAAAAACCAAGAAAATAATTGTTAAAAAAAAAAAACAAGAGATAAACCGTAATGCATAAATGATTTTAGTGAAAATGTTAATTAAGATCTCTAATATTATTCATTACTCGTTAACAATAAAATTAGAAGAAGAGTCTTGAACTATTTCAAATCTCTTATTAAGTAATCATCATAGATTATACTACTCCCTCCGGATTTTATTAAATGTCGTTTTCCTACGGATTATTATTGTTCATAATATTTGTCATTTTATCTTTTCCGAAGCATATATTTTGTGCAAATGATAACTTTTTTATGCATCAACCCAATTTGATGATGGTGTGGTAATTTGAGTGGAAATTAGGAGTAACAATGAAACAATATAGATTAAAATAAGATCAAAAATTATTATTTTAAATTTGCTACTATTTTAAAAGGACATTTAAAAAAGTCTCGAGGGAGTATTATCTTTGTTCAATTTGTTCCAATTAGTCCTCTACCTATAATTTCATCAAAATTTGTATTTTGACAGCAAAATGGCACTAGTTTAAATTTATTTTGGTCCACAAATATATTGGAATTAAAATATAAAATATCCATGTTGAATATCTTGCCGATTGCCAAATAGAAAAAAATGTGCATTTTTAAGCATCAAAATAATTACAAATTTCGGGTGAATTATGAGTCGGGGTTAATTGAGAGACAGATTAAAAAAAAGGGAAAAAAATGGTATAATTTGAGATTTTCTTTTCTCAATAACTCAATTAAAGAAATGAACAATTACAATAAAAAGAAACATTAAGAAATTTTAAAGTAATATATATTTTCACTTTAT